>JAJJMC010005091.1:4962168-5063535 GCA_023531435.1 Papaver californicum
TTGTAATACCCCGATTTGGCAGGTAGGGTTCGCCAGATGGAATATAGGTAATGGTTTGTCCTTTCCTAATACCGAGGCCTATTCATCACAGTTGGCTCCAGAGTTGGAAAAAAGCTCTGCAGTTAAGCGTGCTCGAGCGGGAGTAATCCAGGGATGGGTAACCTCCTGGGAAGCTGCTGCTGGATAACCGCAGCGGTGCCCGTTGAAAACCCCACACTGCCGGATAACCGCATTGGCTAAGTGGGGACAATATCGGTGGAGGGCCGGGTCATTATAAATGGTATCAGAGCCGACGACGGGTCACCTGCCAAGGGTGAAAGAGTATGCTGGACGGGATGTTCCAGGTATTGTCTCATAGGTGGCAGGGAACGTCGGAGATCTGGGCTTGAATATATTCAGGAGCCGAGGACGGCTCCAATTTAAGGTGGTGGTATTGTAATACCCCGATTTGGCAGGTAGGGTTCGCCAGATGGAATATAGTTAATGGTTTGTCCTTTCCTAATACCGAGGCCTTTTCAGCACAGTTGGCTCCAGAGTTGGCAAAAAGCTCTGCAGTTAAGCGTGCTCGAGCGGGAGTAATCCAGGGATGGGTGACCTCCTGGGAAGCTGCTGCTGGATAACCGCAGCGGTGCCCGTTGAAAACCCCACACTGCCGGATAACCGCAGTGGCTAAGTGGGGACAATATCGGTGGAGGGCCGGTTCATTACAATTCTAGGGTCCTTAAGGTCAGAACTATTTCCAGCTTCCTCTATAGAAGGAAATAAGGTAAACTTATAAACTGGTAGAAGTTCAAACCTAGTTTTCCATATATTATAAGTTTCCATCAAAGGTGCAAAATCTAACAGATTATTCACCTCATTAATAACACTGTCATCGTCAACATCAAAACCCAAAGTGGGCTAGGCATTTCTCTAATGGATCTTTTAATAAAGTGTTTGGTAAAGATTTCTGAATTCAAGTACTAGTTACATTCACTTCTTATAAATCATAGATCTAACAATAAGTTTGTCTACTCATACTAAATCGATTCAGTTCAATAGTCATGTTACCAAAAGAAAAATTAATTATTCCATTTTCATAGTTGATGACAACATTATATGTAGCTAAAAAGGGATGACCTAAGATCACTGGAATTTGAGCCTCTGGAACCTGAAAAGGTTGGGTGTCTAGGACAACAAAATCCACTGGGGAAACTATTCTATCAACCTAAATCAAATCTTCCTCTATCACATTAAAATTCTTTAAGAGTTTATCATCTTCGTCAGAGACTATTGTCTTCGAATCGTTAGACTCTAAATCATTAGTCTCAGGACAAACTCGTTTATCTAAACCATTATCAGCTTCAAAACAAGAAAATTCTACATCGCCTAAAATAGTAGTATCTCTAGTCAAATATTCTTCCTTTTGAATAGGTGAATAATCATTAAAAATATTTGAATTTGAACCAGAAATAACACTATCATCATGAAGCACAATTGGAGTGACAATTTCTTGATCACTCTGCCTGTATATTTCAAGTTCTTCCCCAATATTATCCTCATCATCATAATAATATGAAAATGTTTGAACCTCGTCTAAATAAGTAGTGTTACCAATTCTATCCTCGTCCTCTTGACTAGGTGAATAATTATCAAGGGTATCACTATATTGGAAATTAAGATCATTTTGAGCAATATTATTCTTTGCAGAACTTTCGTTCACACTTAATGCGAACTTATTTGTATTCTCAGCTATGATTCTTCTTGTATCCTCAGTCAACTCCTTGATGGAATTCTCTATAGAAACAACTAGATCATAAAGATTGCTAGATCGCAACTGCTCATGTGATTCTTCTAGAGGCATAATAGGTTCATTATAAGTACTAGATTGCACATGCTTTAGGGCATGCCTCCAAGAAATAGAACTCTGGTTTTGCTCATGTTCATGTTCATAAGACGGGTGTATGTACAAATAGTAATTGGGATCACCTTGGTATGAACCATAAACTTCAGAAGGTTGGTAGTGGTCCCAAGTACTATCCACACTATGGTCATAGTAAGGGTAATGCCCGTTTTGAAACTCTGTCGGATATTCATTGTATTGGCTATCGTAATACCAGTTCGACATTTTCTAACAAAAATTCGTAATAAGTTTACAAAAAATCTAAGAAAATAAATCGTAACAGGAAGGGGTTCTAAACATACAAAAACAAGGCCGACTCAACCAAATCAAACCTACTGAATCTAGCAAAAAAAAAAACATGATGACTCCACTTAGATTGTTTCTAGACCAGCTTCTATTCTTCCAAAAGGCAACTAGTTACAGTTATAGCAAATCTCTTAGAACGATCCGAATTAGATTAAGTCGAATAAAAACAGGATAAGCTCTAAGGAGCTTTGATAACCCTGCCTCTTTTGCAACTTTCTCTTGGGTTACAAGGCGTCTCTAATCAACTTAAAATAATCTTCTTGAACTTTAAGTTACGCTAACAAAGTAACCAATACAGTCCTTTTGAATGATTTTCCAATAAGCTCGATACCCTATCAGTCTTCTTTCTAGTCAAATTTTAAGGATTAGGTTCGCGTTAGGTAACGTGTTCCTAAGGCGGGCATGAAAGAAACGGTGATGAAATCCAAGTCCTTGCCCTTTAGAGAAAATAAATTCGTATTCAATTCTTCAACATATATGCATACGAAGGAATACTGTAAACCCACTTACAGGGGATTCGTGGGTTGATCGAGTCTTACCTCCCGTACAAGATGGGGATGAATCGGTTGTAGTCGACTCGGACCACCGACTTCTGTGTCAGTGTACAAACCCGAGGGGCCGAGACAACATCGTAATTGTCGTCCTTCCCTGTTGCAGTTTATATTTAAATACCCTTCCGTAGGGTTTAAAATAGTAATAAAGTTCAAAAAGTCCAAAGTCCAAAAATAAGAAGAAAAAAAAATACCTGAAATAATTACAAAAATAATAAGAATTTATTAATACAGTTTTCTAAAAAGAAAAATAAAAACCTAAAAAAAATTAACTAAAAAAAAAATCTTGTCTTCTTTTTCCGTTCTTTTCGATTTGTCTCTGACTCCAAGTCTTTAATCAATCAATATAATCTTTATCTCCAATTTCTTTAATCTTTATCTCCAATTTCTTTTTGATCGAAAACCTGTAATACAAAGAAAATAACCAAAAAGATAAAATAAAACAAATAAAAATAAAATAATAAAATAAAAATCTAACTAAACTAATTAACCTAAAAATAAATCTAAAAACAAGTCCGCGTCGGCGGCGCCAAAAATTGATAGTTTTGTAATAGTGGTAAATAAAGTATCATTCGCTCGGACTTGTGAAGACTGATTTTAGATTTAATAAACTAATTTTGAACTAAAAGTATACACAAAATATAATATTCACAAATACTGAGGTTGATTTCACCATTAACCAATTAAAGTGATTCAAACTAATCAATATTCATGCAATTCTTACATTTAATTTGATTCTAAAATATTGCAACAAGTAGATTTTCAAAATAACAATTGTATAACAAAAGCATGAAACATCTAAAACCTAGGTCAAGCATGTACCATCTAACGAAATCACAATTTCTTAATAAAAATCATTAAATCAATTTTTAACCAAGGAAAATAATCATAAAAAAATTGCAAAAATTAATTAAAATAGAAATATACCACTTTTCTTGGAACAATGGCTTCCTCCATCACCTCAGCAAAGGGGTATAGCTCCTCATGTTGAAAACACGCTCAAAATATTGGTATATTGCTCAAAAAGGTGTTTACAAATGGTGAAAAAGACCGAAAATAACTAAAACCGAGTTTGCAACATTTATAAGCATTACAGACTCGTTGTTATAGAAGGAAAAGTGTCCCCTGAAAATAAATGTTGCAAATGAACATAAACGTTGCAAAGTTAAAAGCTTTAGCAACAAAATCTTCAACCTTTTGGCCACGGAAACTTCAACATTTTCGTAACGGTTTTTTCATCTTCTTCATCAAGATCATGATCATGAGCAGATTTTTTTTCTGGAATTTGATTTTTTTTATTCTGGCCTCTCCATCCCCCCCTTGATTATTCCTACAACTTGTTTATTTATAGTGCAGCCTCCCCAACTCGTAATAACTCCTCCAAAACTTCAATCAATTTTCACAAACAATTCTCGGGAAGAAAATATTTCTCGGTGATTTTTTTTTTCATCTCATGATATGATTTTCTTCCTTGAGTTAACTTGATCCTGATTTATTTTCACTCTATTTCCGCTTCAAACTCGAGCCAAATCTTCTTCCATAAACACAACAAAACCCGAGAAAATATTTCTTTCCCTTTTTTCACGTGAATCTGTTTTATGCACAAGATTCTGAATTGTTCTATAGTTTAGGTAAGAAGATATTCGAGATTTTCATGTTCAATTGTTGTACAAATCTAAGGCAAGAATATTTCTTGTCTTAACTCCATCCAATTACGCTCAGATGCTCCACTGAATTGGAAAAGATTTGTTCCCGCCAACTTGTTTTGAATTCAAATTGAAGGTGGGTGCCCTGAACCAAATGACGGATGCCTTTATCAATCGGGGTGCCCTTATCCAACTCGAGGGTGTCTTTAACAATTTTTTGGGTGCTTTTGACACTTTTTAGCCAAATTTTTCCACACTTATTAATTCTCCGAAAATACCTAAAAATATAATAAAATCACAATTAATACACAATCGAGCACTATCAATATAAAGAATTGAGACAAATCAGACACAAAAATGTGTCTATCAATAGGCGGATGAGAGTTAACCGTTAGCGACCTAGAATCTATCGAACGAAAGAGGCGACCAAAACTCTATTACTCGATATAATTTATGTCACTTACTACATTTTCCATAGTGGCATAACACTAGCCAAATTACCCATATGCAATGACTTGGCCTAATTATTATGTAAACTATTATTTTATGGGTAATTTGTAATGTAGATGAATACTAAATTCAATTCATGCCTTTGGTTAAATAATCTCATGAATATCACTCTATTAAGGAGACACTTTGAATATTGTTTTACTATTTTTCCATTTACTTCGGTAATACGAAAAATAAATAAATTATTATAGACCCTTCAGACGTATCACATTGGTCTTCCATATTTAGACAATGCAGAGAGTTAAACTTTTCTTAATGAAAGTGACTCTTTGACAATATTGCTTCAAAAGACAGATTGATGAGAAATATTGCAGGTGAAATTTATGTGTCTTCCATGTGCAGTAAAGATTTGGAGTATAAAACACAACATAATGTGACTTCACTAGAGTTGTGCTTACTGCATTTCCATGAAGTAGAAGATCCATGGATAACCAGGATTCAAATCAAGGCCGAATTTCTAGTTGGTTATTCTCATTTCCAACTGATCAATTGTTGATTGTAGATTGAATATTACAAATGTCTTGTGTTGTTTGGAAATTTGGAAAGAGGGTTGCATATGTGTTCTTGAGGAAACCAAGCATAATCTAGTTATTAGCATAAAAAAAATACAAAACTTGTAACAACAAAAAAAATAAGGAATAATTGGTCGGATAATACTTTATTGACATAAAAATCAAGAAATAAGAACTATCATTGGAGTATTTTGAATAATTTGAGGCCCTTAAGGCTATAATGCTTATCAAGAAAAAATCTTTTAGTAAATAGTACTCTGTTATGAGTTTTTTAGTAGATTGAAGGAGGAAATTAAGACTTTAGTATTAGTGTTCAACCCTACTACCCTCATTCAAGCTTTCTCTCTAGCTATAATGCAAGACCAAAACCCTCACTCTACAATAAAAAACTGTCAAACCTACCATATCTTTTACCAGCAATATTTCCACCACTAAACCTTTCACACCACAAATTTTCCACCAAAAGCTATCATCGCTGCACCATTTGCTCCTAAGAATATTAATCCACTCCAAAAACTAGGCTACCTATCCCACACATTAAAAGACTTACCTAATAACAAGTGATACTGAGAAGAGAAAAGGTATTTGTTATAATTGTGATGAAGTTTGTAAACCAGATCCCTTTTTCTAAAGGAAGCAGATGTTTTCGGTGGTTGCTGAGACTGCAGATGATGGAGATATAATGGTGAAACTGTGGAAGAGATATCTAAAGAGAAGCCTAGTTCACCAGTTGAGTCTGGCATGAAGATCTTATTACATGCTCTCATTAGTAACATTAATACGATACTGCTAGAATCCCTAGGTTCATTAAGAAAATATTTATTTTACTACTTATGGATAGAAGTAGGACACTCATAGTTTTCTTGATTGTGATTTAGCTAAAACTTAGAAGTGTCTAACTGAAACCACAATACACATGTTGGTGAATGTTGCAAATGGTGAAAGGACAATCAGTATAGGAGTATGTCCTATTTGGCAATGGAGTATGTAGGGATACAATTTTTTGTTTACTTGAGATTACTTCCCTTAAGGGGTTTGATATAGTGTTATGTGCAGATTGGTCTAGGAAGATGTCTTGTCCAACTTATCAAAGTTGACTATCTATTTCAAGCATAGAGAAATTGAGATCACATTAACTGGAGTATAAGGGAAACACTAACTCATGATGATAAACAACATTGTTTGTGGAATTTTTTTAACAAACATACGCCTGGAATGATGTGTAAAGTGTTTTTATTTCCACTACCACTACTTCACCCCGAGTCCCTTCTCAAATATTTGACTCATTATATAATATTTTTTTGATGTATTTTCTGAATTCACCCAACTCCCATCTCAAAGGAGTTTGGACCATACCATTTTTCTCGAGCCAAAATATGAGCCCACCAACCTCAGAATATGCAAGTGACCAAATATTCATAAATCTTTAGTAGAGCAGCTGTTTAAGGAGATGTTAGGCTTTGGTATCATCCGACCAAGCCATAGCCTTTTTGTTTCCCGAATCTCCTAGTTAAGAAGAAGATAATGCATGGAGATTTTGTATAGATTATAGAAGACTTAACAACCTCACAATTAAAGATAAGTTTCCCATCATTGATGAATTACAAGATGGGTTGTATTGAGCTAAGATATGTTTTCCAATATTAACTTAAGATCTGGATACCATCAAATAAAGGTTCACGCACATAAAATCTTTCAGATTTCACCATGTGCACTATGATTTCAAGGTCATGCCATTTGGCCTTACAAATATTCCAATTACTTTTCATATATTTATTAGTGATGTGTTTCATGATCACTTGAAGAAGTTCATTTTTTTATTATCTTTTTATGATATTTGTGTACGGTTCCAGTCTGTAAGAACATGTTAACCATCTAGATACCACATTACATATTCATAGGCAACCAAGTTGTTTGCTAAGTTTTCTAAATGTTGTTTTGGTCAAAATGAACTTGAATATCTGAGACACTTTGTCACTGCAGAAGGGGTTGTTGTTGATCCAACAAAAATTATAAGCAAGATTAACTGCATATACCAGCTATAATCTAAGAATTGAGAGGTTTTTTTGGGTCCCACGGGATATTACAAAAATAATATTCAAGGGTAGGGACTCATTAGCAGGTTGTTAACTGATTCACATAAGAAGAATATTTTTCAATGGTCTCCAGCTACTACAGAGGCTTTCAAGCATCTCAAGCCGGCTGTGGATGATACAAAAATTTTAGATTTATACCGGATTTCACTAATGAGTAGTCATGATGCAAGAGGGTATGAAGATTTCTTATTTTAGTAAGCTACTTGGACCAAAAGTTAGTGCTCTCTAAACTTATGAGAAGGAGATGCTTGCAACTGTGCATGCAATAACAAGGCAGGGCATTATCTACAAGGACACAATTTTTTTTTTCAGACTGACCACCAGAGCATAAAATATAATTTAAGCAAAAGATTTCTACAAAGGTACAACTAGAAATTAATGCTTTGTTGGGGATTGATTATGGAATCAGGTATAAAAAGGGGGCAACGAATAAGGTGGTTGATGTTCTTTTAAGAAAAACTCATTTGAATGTTCAATGTAGTATGTTAATTAGTTGTGCCAAGACCAGTTTGGGCTCAAGATGTTATAGCTGTTTATGCCAAAAAATCCTTTCGACTAAACAACCAATCAAATTTTTGGATACAATTTACATAACTAAGATCGAGTAATAAAGAAAAATCCTTTTATTCATTTCATAAAATCATTTATGAACAATACCATTCATCACCCAGGTTTTGCAATTTTTGGGTTTATAATCCTTACACTTTTCAATTTAAATACAAAAATTCTTACATAATACTACTATATTCCATAGATTCGTACCTAAAAATATTTTCTCTCTCCTTCTCCAATTCTCCTTCTATATCTTTTTTTTTTCGTCCCCTTCTTTGTTGTTTGATCTCTTCTATTTATAGATCTATTTTTCTGGGTCGCTCTTTATGCAACGTGTCATTTTTTACTGCCTGGTCATCGTTCTGGATCAATTCTTCTTTGGGTCGATCCATCTTGTTTCGATGTATCTATCGTTCTTGTATTTTGTCTTTTACTTGGTGCGATCATATAGATGACAGATCACTCCTAATTACTTCTTGATTCGATGCTTTATATGTCCGACACGTGTTTCCTTATCTTCAAAGACTTCTGTGATCTCGATCATTAAAATAATAGAGTAATTATTACAATTCACTTTCTCGATCATTAAAATAATAGAGTAATTATTACAATTTACTTTCTCGATCATCTATCATTTAATGCTATTTGTTTTATTCGATATTGTTCAGCTTTCTCGATCTTATGTGTCATTCATGCAATTTATCGCTCAGATGTCAGGAAACGTCTCGTCTCTTTTTGAAATTTGATATCTTTAATAGTGATCCTGTGTTTCTCGCCTTTTTTAATCTGGTTGCTTCTTAACTTGATCTTCTTCCACGTGTCATGCTTCTTTAATTTATTAACAATTTGCCCCCTTCTTCTCTTTTTTACAAAATCATCCAGCGGTCGATCCGAGATTTTTTTTGAAAAATAGAGAAGGACTTATTGTTTTTAACATTTCGGTTTCTTTTCCACACGTTATCCGGTTTTTCCGCTGGCATTAACTGTATGAGTATGCTACTGATTTTTTCGGCTCTGTATTTATTGCTTTTATACACATGATTATGTCAGTTACACTTTTTCCAATGAAATCAAATCTTTTCCGATTATTTTGTTTTCCCATCTTGTGGCGTTTACAATTCTTCTTCTTTAAATACTCTGTGACTTTATGCTGTCTTCTTTTAGTTATTGCACTTTGTCTTCCTTAAACCTTTCAAATTTTCCCCACTACTCAGGAGTTCTGTTCTCGTTCATTGGTTTCTTCTCTACTTCAATTTGACCACTGTTAACTTCTATTCTTCATGTAAGTAACTTTATTTTTCTTGATTCAAAATTTTCTTTTCATGACTGTGGGTCTATCGATGTAAAAAGATTGTAATTCCCTGGTTATTTATGAATGAGTAAAAAGCCCTTTTTTTTTTTTTTTTTTTTTTACACTGTATTTATTGCTAGGTAATTTCTTCATACATTAATTTTTTCTTTCTTATGCTTCTTTTTGCTCAGATCTTCATTATGTCTCCAAGAAAATCTGATGCTGCCAGCAATCAAGGTGAAAACAGGAGATCGAGTAGGTCTTGTGTTTCTCGAAATGTTGTTTCTCGTCGCGATTCATCCCTTGCTACTCCTACTTCTGCTGCACCTCGTACCATACGTGATTCTTCTCCTGATATTCCTAATGTTGCCCCCAAGAGTAAGCGGTCATTGTCATCTTATAGCTATCGATCTATGGATATTGAAGAATTTAAAAAAAAACATAATCTTCAATGATTTAAGGTTTCTTTTGTCGATAGTGCTTCCGATATGATGACCTACGATTTGATGAGAAAATTTCAATATAACCATCATAGATTATTAATTTCTGTTGGTGCCTTGGAAGCTGGTCTTCATCTTCCTCTGTATGAAAAGAACAACCCTTTCCAGTTCACAGTTCTTGCTACTCGCAGCAGGGCTCCACATACTCAACTTCGATCTATCACACAGTATAATGGCAATTGGTGGCGAATTCTCGATGAATGCACCCTTCGCAGTGAGGGTCGTACCCGTCTTACCTGTTATGTTCCCGATCTTTCAGAACGTGTTCAATATAGCCTGAGAATTTCCAGAATACTTATGGTGATGGTATTACTGTTAAAAATTATGTTAAATGGAGTGTTAGTCCTGTTCGCAAATGCTCCCAAGGGTTTCCTCTACTTCGAGAAGTTGATGACCCCAGAATCAAGGTAGCTCCATATACCAATGCTGACTTTCCTTCGAACGAGAGAATTCGTCGAGAACATGATTATAGATGGTATCGCACCCCTATTCTGATCGAGGGACCTTGGGTATATGGTGACATTCCTACTAGTGAAATTCAGCATCTTCGCAATTGTTTCCCGAACTATTGCCCCTGGAGATTGAACTTTGATGATTATAAATTTGACTTCAAGGTTCGAAATTCTTAATTGATATCATTCCTTTTAGATATAGTGTATCGATCTTTAATGTCTTCTTTAAATGTTTTTACTTTTTTGATTCCAGGTCGATCCTTCTTTGGACATCGGAATCCCCCTTCCTCCACCTGATCGCGGTATTCAAATCGTCGAGAATAGACAGATCGTCGAGAATAGACATATCGTCGAGAATGAACAAACGATCGAACCCGCAGTTGAGGGTAAAGGAAAACGAAAATTAATTCTCATAGCAGAGAAGAAGCAGAAGAAGCCCAGAACTCTTGAACTCTCAACTGAGGTTGTAGGAGAGACGGCTTCAAGTTTGAATAAGGGAGAAGGAAGCTCGATTGTTGCTCTTCTATTGGATCAGTCTGATCCTATCGATGCTATTCCAGTTTCCTCGATGCCAGCAGAAATTATGGTATCGGAACGATCCGATCCTATTGTTGCACCTCTTTCTGGTACTTCATCCAATTTTTATAACATCGTTTCTCCACTACCTTTTGATTTTGTGCTTGATTCCCCTGTACCTGATAATGGTGCATTGGAAACTTTTTCTGGTCTTCCTCAAGAAGAGGGAGATGATATTGTTATTGATGAAGATATTGTTGATGTAGTGAATGAAGGAACTCATGTTGAAAAAGAGAATTCGTTGGAAAAGGATAATGCTGAAATAAATCCGATTGATGGCGTGGAGAATATGAATGTTGGAGCCAACACCTCTGTTGTTGAAGAAATAAATGTTATTGATCGTACTGAAAAAGAAACCTCTCCTCCTTCTAATATGATCGTTCCTGGTGTTTCGATCCCTTCTGAAGTCGAAGGGACTACTGGAGTAATTCTAGAATCGATCGCGCCTTCTGATGATTTGGTTCGATCTACTTCTGTTGCTGTTGAGGTCGATACTACAATTCCAAGTGTCGACCCTTCTACTCTGAAGTCTGTTTCCGATCAAATCTCCCGTGAAGGTTTTAATTTAGTTGGTGATGAAGAAGAAGCCTACAAATGGTTTCTTTCTCAGGGACTTTGGAATGTTTCAGCAGATCCTGAGAGTATCAAATCTGATTCTGGCTTCATGTCTCGATTCCGGAATTCTCTTAGTGCGATTCCTTTGGATGAAACTCTGGATGCATGGTCTAAGAGTGATATTCTCGATCAGATATCTCCTGTGAAGCCTCCTCCTACCTTTAATGAAATTTTGAATGTTTCCGATAGTTCGTTATATTCACTTCCACAACAAGCTTTAGCCCAACTTCAATATGGTAATGACTGTCTATTTAGCGGTTATAAATTTTATAAGGCTCGAGCTACCATGATGGGATTAATATTTAAGAAAGAATCAGGGGAGATGGAGGAAAAGAATGCTTCCTTACAACAAGCGAATGATGAATTGCAACAGCAAAATAATTTTCTTCAACAACAACTTCAACAACTTCAACAACTTCATCATCAACATAATGATCAATATCAACAACAACAGGAACGTCTCCAAACTATTGAAGGTCATAATCAAGATCTTCAGAATCAAAATCAAGGTGTATTTTTCATTCCTTTTCAATTACTATTTTATTTACTTGATTTATATGAAACATTTAAATTTTATACTAGGTTCAGTGGAAAATATGGAGACCCTATTTAGGTTCGATCGTAGAATGGTACAATTGAATAATCATGCAAGGGAAATCTTCAAAGAGATGAATGTGGTTAGAGAAAAACTGACTCAATTGAACGATAGTTTTGATTTAGCCACTTGGAGGCGTAATAAAGCAGAATCAAAATATCGAGAAGTTGTAAAATTGCTAACTCAAAATGAATTAGAGTTTAAATCTGTTGTCAGAGGTACATTTTTGGTTTACCTAATTTTATAGTTCTTGATATCATAAAATTTGTCTAATATTTTCCTGTATTTTCAGAATTGGAGAAAAAATTTAATGAAGCTAAGGATCGAGCAATACAAGTAGAAACTGAGCTTAATACAGCGAAAGATTCAGTGAAGAACATCACACAAGAGTTAAAGACTTCTGAGCATAATGTGACGCTTAGCGCCCTAAAAATTGAGAGTTTACATGCTCGACTATCTACTGAACTTTCTAAAATTAATGCTCGTGAACAAGAGATTGACTCATTAGTTGCAGAACTAAATGAAGAGAAAATCAAAGATCGCGTCTTAGTGCTCAAATAGAAGCAAATCAGCAAAAGATCGAAGAGCTTCACAAAGAAATCAACTTTGGGCGTGATTTCGTTCAATGGGTCAGGCAGGATGCTAAAGCGAAAATTGCAATGTCCTTCAATACTGCTTTAGATCGTGCACAATCCGATCCTTCAGTGCTTAGTAAGCGCGCTTCTGTGCCTGCAGTTCCTCCTCCACCATCTCGATCCGGTCTTCCCGATATCTGATTATGTCCTTTGTAATTTCATTTACTGTTAACTCCACTATCTTGTACTTTGTTTGTCTTTCATTGATTTTCTTTTGCATCCTTTTGATATGCCTTTAATGTTGTTTCCTGCACAAGAAAATGTGATTAAGTAATTCTTTTGGCTATCATATAATTTTCCGAGTACCATAAATTGAAGTACTTTTTACCTCAAATCATGTTGTTCGAGATCCCACACATACGAAACAAACCCGGGCCAGGGGTAAGATACAGGGTTGGTCCCGAACTGTACTTTGAAAATTGATAAACCAATAATTAGGAACTCCTTCTTGATTAAGAATTTCATTGTTAGCGAAACTCTATAAGGATGTTTACCTTTTGGCTTTGATTATGTTGTCAATCGCAACGATATCCAGAATATGATGTTCCTGGAATAATTTTGAGCGCTCAAAGTATATGAAATTCCGGGATTAATGGAATTTTGATTATATTAATAATCATAACAATTTCCAAGATATGATGTTCCTGGATTCAAAGTATATGGTATTCCGGGATTAATGGAATTATAATATTCTCCAAGGTACGATGTTCCTGGAGTGATTAAATTATAAAAGAAATTACTGAATTAATTGTCTATGTACCTGCTTTTTGTGTTAACATTGCATTGTTATTTACGGATGGTAAAGCTTTAAATATTGTGCATTCCACGGATGCTGTAAAATTTCTCCTTGCAAATTCTGAAGATAGTACGATCCTTGGCCTGCTGATGCTTGAATCACGTATGGACCATCCCATGTTGGTGCGAATTTTCCTGCACTCTTGTCCCTTCGGTATTCTGTTATTTGTCGGAGGAAATATTGACCTTGGACAAAATTTCGGGATTTTACACGTTTATGGTATTCTCGAGCTAATCCCCTTTGATAATTTTCCATCTTTTGGAGTGCCACCTCTCTTTTTTCTTCCAAGTCATCCAATTTTTGTAACATGAGATCTGAATTAAGGTTTTTCTCCCATGCTTCTGTTCTGGTTGTAGGAAAAATAACCTCTGTTGGTATTACAGCTTCTGTTCCATAAGTAAGAAGATAAGGTGATTCTCCGGTTGAAGTTTTTCTTGTGGTTCTATATGCCCATAATGTGTTATGTAATTGTTCGCACCATTTATTATAATATCCATCCAATGTTTTCTTCAGATTTGTTGCGATTGTTTTATTCGTGGATTCTGCTTGCCCATTGCTTTGTGGGTAAAAAGGTGTAGACTTATGTTTTTGAATATTATATGTTTCAAATAACATATCGATATTCTTCCCTTGGAATTGTTTTCCATTATCAGAGACTATCGCTGCTGGAATCCCAAACCTACAAATGATATTCTCGAATAGAAATGTAAAAACATCAGTGTCTATGATTCGCGCTAGTGCTTTTGCTTCTACCCACTTGGTGAAATAATCAGTGGCCACAATTAAGTATTTTCTTTTCTTTGTGCCTTCAGCTAATGGTCCGACTATATCAACTTCCCATTTCGCAAATGGCCATAGACTAAGTATTGAATTTAATTCCGTAGCTGGTGCTTTGATTTTCTTACCAAATCGTTGACATTCTTCGCACCTTCGAACCATTTCTTCCGAATCTTTCAACATGGAAATCCAATAATAACCCTGCATTTTGGCTTTTAACGCTAGCGATCGTCTTCCACTATGGTTTCCTGCATCTCCATAATGTATTTCTTTGAGAATTCGTAATCCTTCTTTTTGTGATAAACATCGAAATAATGGTCCAAGAAAAGAATGTCGATAAAGAATTCCATCTCTAAGTTGGTAACTGTTTGACTTAAGTTGAATTTTCCTTGCTTCTTTAGAATATGTTGGTAACACTTTATTTTGTAAATATTGATGTATCGGGGCTCTCCAATCTGGCTCACTTGGTTGATCATTTTCTTGTTGCAATGTAGATGTGGCACTTTGTATGGCTGAGTCATCGATACCATCTTCCTCTATGTTATTTAATACTTGTGCTCTTATGGATGGCTCGTATATTCTCCCAATTTTTAGCGTTTTAGTATTTGGGTCATTTATCATGGACGAGATATACGCCAGTGCATCTGCATGTCGATTTTTTTCACGAGACAAATGTCGAAAAATAATATTTGGAATACAAACTGTTAAGCTTTGTACAAGATTTTTGAATCGTTCCAAGTCCTCATCGACCGTTTGATATTTTAACTCGATCTGTCTAATCACCAGCTGCGAGTCACTTGTGAGTCTTACATCACTTATTCCTAGTTCAATAATGAGTTTGAGAGCATGGACCACTGCTTCATATTCTACTATGTTATTTGTATGTTCTTCGAACTCAAGTCGAAATGAGTGTACCATACGTTCTCCCTTTGGTGCTGTAATCACGATACCTATTCCTGCTCCTTCTTTATTTCGCGATCCATCAACAAAAACCTCCCATCGTTGTGAACTATTTGAATCTAGAATATCTACTGGTTCTTCTTCTTCACACCCCAGAAGTCCTTGAATTTCATACTCTTCCTCGATTGGAAAATCTGCCAAAAAATCAGCTAGAACTTGGGATTTCTGCGCAGTTTCTTTCTCATAAACAATGTTGTATTGTTCTAGCTGAGCGTTCCATTTTGCTATTCTTCCTACCTTCCTTGTATTCTTTAAAACTGATTCCAATGGTGTTTTAGTTAATATACGAACATAATGAGTAAGAAAATAAGTGCGTAACTTCTGAGTAGCAAATACCACTGACAAAATTAATTGTTCAATCTTGGTATAATTTCTTTCTGCTGAATTCAGAGTCTTACTGATGTAATATATTGGTTTCTCAATCTTATCATTCGTTCGCACCATTACTCCACTAATTGCATTTTCTGTTGCCGCTATGTACAAAGTTAACATTTCTTCTGGTTCTGGTTTTTGTAATGCTGGTAACGTGGCAAGATGTAATTTTATACGTTGAAATGCTTGCTCACAACGATCGTTCCATTCAAATTTATTTTTCTTCTTAAGTACATCAAAAAAGGGTTTACATCGTTCTGATGATCTTGCAATAAATCTACTCAATGCAGCCAAACACCCATTTAACTTCTGTACACTTTTTATACTGTTTGGTGATGGCATATCTGTTATTGCTTGTATTTTTGCCGGATCAACTTGAATTCCATCTTTTGTAACCAGATATCCCAAAAATCGCCCTGATGTAACACCAAAAATACACTTCTCTGGATTTATTTTCATCTTATACTTCCGTAGTGCACCAAAAATTTTAGCCAGGTTCCGTAAATGATCACCAGATAACTTACTTTTTACTAACATGTCATCCACATAAACTTCCAAAGTTTTTCCGATCCATGGTTTGAATATTGCATCCACTAGGCGTTGATATGTTGCTCCTGCATTCCGTAGTCCGAATGGCATTCTAGTGTAACAATACAATCCTCGCGGAGTAAAGAACGATGTGTGTTCCTGATATGCTTATGCTAATGCTATCTGGTTATACCCAGATTGTCCATCCATAAATGATAACATCTCATGTCCTTCAACAGCATCTACTAACTGATCAATGTTTGGGAGTGGATAACTATCTTTTGGACATGCTTTATTTAGATTGGTAAAATCTATACAAATTCTTACTCCACCGTTCTTTTTCGGGACAATTACCATATTAGAAATCCATGTGGGGTATCGTACTTCTCGAATGAACCCTGCACCTAAAAGCTTTGTTAATTCTTTTTCCACTGGTTCATGATATTCTGGTGCGACCTTTCGTATCCGTTGGCGAAAAGGAATTGCATCAGGATGTATTTTTAACTCATGCTGGACGATGTTGGGGTCAATCCCCGGCATGTCTTCCATTTTCCAAGCGAACACATCTATATATTCACAAAGCAATTTAACTATCTGTTGTTCCAAATCTGTTTTTATTAATGTCCCAATTCGCACTTGCTTGGGGCATTCTGC
The DNA here is from genome assembly GCA_023531435.1 of Papaver californicum. NCBI lineage: Eukaryota > Viridiplantae > Streptophyta > Magnoliopsida > Ranunculales > Papaveraceae > Papaver > Papaver californicum. Next base: position 4,978,975 of record JAJJMC010005091.1, read on the forward strand.
AGTGCCAATATTTATGACTTTTGTTTCCTCTACTGGGGTGAAGACTGGTTTTGGAATCCCAATTGGAGTTGGGGTTCCCTTTAATTGCTACATCGTTCCTTTTTGTTGCTGGTCTTCCATATTTTCTCGATTTTTGCTACTCTCTCCTTTTTCACTTTCTGTTTTATTTTTTACATTTTTTTCTAAGTGTTGGTTTATTTCTTCTTCTTTTGCTTTAATTCTTTGTTCTTTTTTCTTTTTATATTGTAAATGCTCCCGTTCCTCATTTATTCTTGTTTCTGCCATTATACAAAGCTTAGCATCTTCTTGATCACCATTTATCTCCATCTCTCCTCGTGGTGTTGGAAATCATAGATATTGATGATAAGTTGATATTACACCCTTTAATTGATGAACCCATCGCCTTCCAATTATAGCATTGTACGGGGAAGGTGCATCCACAACGCTAAATCTTGTCAGAATGTTGATTGGTCCGGCTGAAACTTCAAGATCAATGTCTCCTTTTGGTTTAGAAGATATACCATTAAATCCATAAATGACGAATCGTGAAGTGATGAGTTGATCTTCTTTGAAACCCATTTTACAAAATGTATTGTAGAACATCACATTCAATGAACTGCCCCCATCCAAGAGTATTTTCTTGACATTCCAACCAGATATCAATAATGTTAACACAAGAGGGTCATTATGCATTTCAATTTCTTGGTTTACTTCTTGTGCAGAAAATGTTAATGGATGTGCCATCCAATCTTCCCATAATTCTACTTGCCTTCCTTGAACTCTAAAGGCCTCATGGTTCCGAATTCTCTTGCACAATTTCTTGTTGATTGCTACATTCAAATCTGTATCACACTTTTCCACACATGAGATCATATTAATAGTTTGTTTGTTATATGGAATATGTATTGCTTTGCCTTCATCATCTTTCTTTGTTGGTTCAATTTTTTGAATAAATTCCTTCAATTCTCCAGCATCAACCATTCTTTGTACCAATGCTATAAAATTTCTACAATTGTTTGTTGCATGCCCTTTATAACTGTGGTACTCACAATAGTCTTTTGAATGTTGCGTAAATTCCGGTTGATTTCCCTTTGTTATTGGCCATTGAAAGTCTGGTCGATTCTTCAAGATGTTAAATAACCTGAAATATGAAACATTAAGCTTGGTAAAAGTTCTTTCTCGAAATTGTTGAGCAAAGTTTTTTCCATTCCCTTGTCGAGGATGTTTTAATTCTTTTGATTCAACTTTTGGAAGACATTTCCTTTTCTGTTCTGGTAATTCTTCAACTGAATTTGTTCTCCTTGTATTTCCTTGATTTTCAGAATTAATTCTCGATCCTTGCTCCTGTATATCTTGGAGTCTTGCACATGTTTCTATTATTTCTCTCAATTTGCCTTCAGTTTTTGGATTATTTCGATGGATTTCAACAAAGAGCTGACTCTTCCGATCTACAATCCCCCATTTATAATGGTTTATAGCTGTCATTGGGTCTAATTCACCTACTGCTTGACATATTGAATGCCATCTAGTTGTATATGATCGGATCGATTCTTCTGGCCATGACATTAAAGAATAAATTTTGTCCTCCCCTGAATCAATTGGTCTGTTATACATGTATGCCTCTAAAAATTTCCTGACCAATTGTGCATAATTATTGATAGAATTTTCCCGTAATCTGTCGTACCACAATAATGCTGTTCCTGTTAAACTTGACGGAAAACATCTGCACATGATCGCTTCATGATCGTCCCATCGCGACATCACTCGGTTATAATACTTTAAGTGCGATGTTGGATCCTTGGTACCATCGTAACATTCGAACACTGGAATTTTATATTCTCTTGGTAACGATACGCGCGTTAAATGTTGCGCTAACGGTGTTCGCTTTGCTTCTTTCAATACCTCTTCTATCCTTCCCCCCTCTTTATTTTTTAATCCTTTAATTTCCTCCTTCATTTGTTCCATCGCTTCCAAACATGTTTCCCATTGGATTCGTTGAAAGTCATTCTCCTGTTGTCTTCTTACTCGAGATGTTGATCCTACTAACACTATTCTTTGATCTGGATTACGTTGTTCATTTCTTGTTATTTGTCTATTCGACATTGCCTCTTGATTTCGTATTCTGGTCACAGTTGGTCTTTGCTCTCGCTGAATTACATCTTTTAAAACTTGATTTTCGGTTGCTAGTAACTCAATTCGGTGGTCGCTTGCTCTTTGTTCCTTTCTTATTTCCTTTATTTCTTCTAATAGGTCCTGTATTTGTCGTGTCTTTCTTTGAGAACTCTCATGATCTGAAGAAAAATTCTGAACCACTGTATTTGACATTAATTCTTGACTTGGGGTATGATTTCCCTCATTACTTTGTTGTTGTCCTGAGTCACTCCCTTCCTCTTGTCTATTTTCCAAGCCTTCATTACTATTTTGGTTCCCAGAATTTGCGTCTTGAGTCATATTTCTAGAATCTGTTGTTCCTTTACTGTCTTTCGCCCTCTCGATTGCTTTCCTTCCTCGATATCTAAAAATATTTTCTCAAATTATTCAAATGAACTCTTATTCACTAAATCATGAAAGATTCTAACTATTATTTTAACCGTAAATTCTTCCTATCACAAGTCTAACTTTTCTGTCTTTATAAAAAATTTTGTTTCATATTTTTATCTACTTTTTTCCTCATAAAGCATTTTTCATGTTAATAAAGTATACTTATGTAAATAAACTTTACACTCATTTTTCGCATCTTGTAAAATTGAATTTCCCAATCTTTTTTTTAAAAAAATTCTTTCAAGCACATGCGTTCTTTTCTTACCAAAAATTTTTCTTTCCTGGATGATTTAGTTTCGACATTAAATCCCTTTTTCATTCATCAGGTAGGATAAATCCTTTAATCATCCCTGTTTCTAGCGCCAAATTGTTTATGCCAAAAAATCCTTTCGACTAAACAACCAATCAAATTCTTGGATACAATTTACATAACTAAGATCGAGTAATAAAGAAAAATCCTTTTATTCATTTCATAAAATCATTTATGAACAATACCATTCATCACCCAGGTTTTGCAATTTTTGGGTTTATAATCCTTACACTTTTCAATTTAAATACAGAAATTCTTACATAATACTACTATATTCCATAGATTCGTACCTAAAAATATTTTCTCTCTCCTTCTCCAATTCTCCTTCTATATCTTTTTTTTTTCGTCCCCTTCTTTGTTGTTTGATCTCTTCTATTTATAGATCTATTTTTCTGGGTCGCTCTTTATGCAACGTGTCATTTTTTACTGCCTGGTCATCGTTCTGGATCAATTCTTCTTTGGGTCGATCCATCTTGTTTCGATGTATCTATCGTTCTTGTATTTTGTCTTTTACTTGGTACGATCATATAGATGACAGATCACTCCTAATTACTTCTTGATTCGATGCTTTATATGTCCTACACGTGTTTCCTTATCTTCAAAGACTTCTGTGATCTCGATCATTAAAATAATATAGTAATTATTACAATTCACTTTCTCGATCATTAAAATAATAGAGTAATTATTACAATTTACTTTCTCGATCATCTATCATTTAATGCTATTTGTTTTATTCGATACTGTTCAGCTTTCTCGATCTTATGTGTCATTCATGCAATTTATCGCTCAGATGTCAGGAAACGTCTCGTCTCTTTTTGAAATTTGATATCTTTAATAGTGATCCTGTGTTTCTCGCCTTTTTTAATCTGGTTGCTTTTTAACTTGATCTTCTTCCACGTGTCATGCTTCTTTAATTTATTAACAATAGCTAGTTATAAAAATGATGAAAATATAAAAAAACTAATTCCTAGTTGTTAGTCACTCCAAAAGTTGTTGAGCAATACAATTACATTGATGGTTTCCTGAAATAAAAGAATAAGTTGTATGTGGGAAGCAACTCAGACAAAAGGAATACCATTATTGCTTCAGTTCACTCCTCAATTGTTGGTGACATTCAGGAATTCAAGCATCATATATCAAAAGCTTATTAGGATATCTCAAGGTGCAACCTTACAATAAAACCTCTATTACTCTGAGGAGGAATTTTAAGGTATCTACAATATTATGGTCCCTTTCCAATCATTCAGAAGGTGGCTACCCTAGCATTGCAACTGCCTTTTTATGATCGAATTCACCCAAATTTTCATGTCTCCCACTTGAAGAAAAACAATAACCTTGCTCACATTCCTTCACTAACATTACAGGTTGTAAATCATGAAGGTTGGATAATTCTCCATCCAACAATTATACTTGACACCAGGAGCATCACAAAAAATACAAGGGAAGTGGAACAACTTCTTATTTAATGCACATTTCTAGACTTTTATCCTTGAGGACAAATATGTTGTAGATGAGGTGGTATTATCATGCACCTTTTTGGGTACCCCTTATCCATTAGATCTTATCAGTTTAGTTAGTTGTTACCAATCATCCCTTACCCTTTATCAGTTAGCTAGCCTAATTAATGTAACCATCTTTTTTTAAGTGAGTGTGTTATCTCGCCTAATATGGCAACAACTAGTGATGATACCAGATGGCATCAGGCAAGTAATAAATTAGTTCATAATACGGTTTTTGTAGTATAAACGGGTAGGGATTGAGTCAGGTTTTGTAAACAAATTATTATCAAGATATTGGTTGAGGCTGCTCTTATAAAGAGGTTACATTTCTTCTTATTTTTCTTGCTCATTTTTATATTAGAACGGTACATGCATTCAGACTCCAACTACGTTGGTATAACCAGGAAGTGTATAACCAATCCAACAGTGAGACACATATGAACAAAATCCTTTCACAAAATAAAAAATAATGTTGTTTTGTCTTGAATGATTAGGCTAATTTGGTACTTTTATTTATTTATTTTTACTAAAGCCTCTGATTTTAGTTTTACATTAAATTTTGAGAAACCCAAAATAAAAGGTTATCGAAATACAATTTTAGTAGCCACATTAGCTGGACATTTGTTGGGAAATTCGGTTTAAATAGAAGATATATACATACACAAAAAATTGGTGCATTATTGACTTTTAAGATCTTTCGTTCTTTCAGACAATTTTTCGATCCATCCAGGAATTTTTTTTTGGAAAATACAATGGCTCAGTCAATTAATGTTCTCACGATACAATAAACCCTAATAACGTAATCAAATGCAAGGATTGTATTCCTTTGATCAATTTGTTTAACGGACGTAAATCGTTTCTCGACTCTCTTTGTACCATCAAATAAAAGAACCCTCAATAGGGGAACACTCTCACAAAATGGGGGATACTCAAAAAGAAAAAAAAACATTATGAAGTAATTTGAAGAACTCCTTATCTAAATAATTTTGGCAATGACTAAATTAGCCTTGAGAATCAGCATTGGGTAAAATATAATCGGCATTGGGTAAAACAGAATCAACATTGCATATTGTCACACAACAATGCCGACTGTGGCTTAAACCATGGCAAATCGGCATTGGTTGAAAAAGAATCGATATTGCTTCATCAATATATCAATACCGATTTTAAAAGTCGGTATTGTCTTAATCAATATACCGATACCAACTATAACAGTTATGATCATAATGATTTATGCAAAGAAGGACATCATACGGTTATGGGTCAAAATACATATTGTCAAGATAATATTGTTATGGAAAGATTTTGCTGACTTTGCTTGGTAATCCTATCTCAAATTATGATCAGTCCGACTACTACCCCGACTGTGGTTGTCAATGGCAATATGCAGATTTTTTGGTGACCAGGTCGAATATTCTGATTGTCATCTTGAGGCACCTTATTTTAATTATTATTATTATTGTGGTGGTGTTTGGGGGAACTAGTAGTCGATCCTTAATCAAGTCCGGAAAAAAACGAAAGACTGATCCATCTATTAGTGACATCTTTCTTTTCAAATAAAACAACAAGAACAACTTTCATCTATAGCTACTGTTGTTCATCTCGTTAGTCGCCGTTGTTGCAATCTTCTGCTTCCAATATACCAATACAGACTGTAACAGTCGGTTTTTCCTTAATCAATATATATAACAGTCGGTATTGCCTTCATCAACATACCAATACTGACTATTGCATACCAAATAAGTTTTCTTTTTATTTTTATTAGTATAAAGGCAGTATGAATATTTTATCATTAAAAAAAATACTCTTTGGCAAAAATCAAGCCTTATATAACCGTAATCTCCCAATTTTATAAAATATTCTCCAATTAAAAATTCAAATAAAACATTAACGACTTTTATTTTTTTATAAACCATTAAAAATGAATATATCAAAAATTAATTAGATATTACTACCTCTGTTTCAGGAAAAAAGTTACTATCACTTTTTTAAATTGGCCTATTTTTAGGTTAAAATGAAAAAGTGATAGTAACACTTTTCCAGAAACAGAATGAGTATAAAATAAAATCTGACACATATATATTGGACTCCCTTTTATGTAATTAATAAATAAGAACTTAGCACATGTTTAAAAAAAAAATTATTATTATTTTAGTTTATCCATTGATCTATTTGAAATTTGAGTAACGAAGATACCATCTTTGTAACATTCAAGTACAATTGATGCCTTATAGAATTTTATCTCATCCACACCATTCCAGCAAATAATAACTAGATCATTTGAGATTTTTTTTTGCACAAATCTCTAGTATCATATAAAAAGAAAGAAAAAGATGTGCCCAAGAATAGAGCCACAATGCATGTGTAAATAATCAACCGTCACGAATTCATCAGAACATCTGTTATCTGGATGTTTATTATAAATAAAAAATTGTTTGACTTACTACTATTTGACACTTTGTTATAAATAATTTTCTTGTATAGCGTTATAGTTCGGTGAAAATGGAAAATCTAGCGTGCAACGCACGTGTTCTCAACTTGTTCGTTGCGGATTTTTTTTTGTTAGTAAAGATGATTACCAAATCGCTGATGACATCTAAATTAGTTAGGAGTATCAAAAAGAACTCGAAAAGCTATGAAACTTAGCTGCTCTAATATACAACACTTTCGCTAGTGATCAAAACTTTACTATTTCTTAATAATTGAATGATTTTTTTATTTTAAAAGAACATGTCGTGGGTTATAAGACCAAAGGTGTCACTATCCAACTACATAAAACCCAACAAAACAAATTTGACACAAAAAAACCTATTACAAACCAACTGTCCATATTACCCTCACTTATAATTCAGCCCAACTTCATTAACTGCTCACGCCCAACTTACTTACCTACGCACGCCCACCTTCATTAACGCCCAAAATTGAATGAAGTCATTGTTTCCCTCTTAACTTCTATCTTCTACAACTTCCAAAATCAAACCGTTCACCGTTTCAAAATCATCACAGAAAAACTCCTGAATCAACATCATCGTCATCATCATCCATATCAAAAATCATCATATTAATCTCCCTGAAACAAAAATCATCACTTAAATCATCATCAACAGTAGAATTTGAGTCGTCATCAACCTAAATTTCTGATTCTAAAACGATTGTTGATCATCAACAGTAGAATTGAGTCTTCTACTTTTAACTCATCATAATCTACCTGAAGTTTCTATTCAAATCTGTCACAGTTTAAAACTAAGAAAAATCACTGAAGATCATTAAACATGGTGAAGAAACAAGACAAGAAGATGAAGAAAAAACTCAATAAACTAGTTAAGAAACAAGAATCTACAAAAGGTAAATCGAAGTTTATGGTTTCATCATATTCTGTGATTGTTTATGGTTGAAAATCAAAATACATTTGGTTAATAAGGTTTCATCATATTATGCATGTTTATGATTTTTAGTTTCGCGATTTTGGTTTCATCGATGTATTTGGTTAATAAGGTTTCATCTCTTTAGAAATTACAGGTTTCATAGTTAGGTTTCAGTTACATTTTTCTGAAACTAGGTTTCATTGATTTTCATCTAGGTTTCATCTGTTTGTAACAACATTTAGGTTTCATCTTTTTAAACCTAATTTATTATGATGGAACCAAAAAAGGTTTCATCCTACTCTGTGTATGGTTGTGGCCAACAATTTTGGTGTTTTTTACTAAATGGGTATTGTGATGGAACCAAAAAAGGTTTCATTCTATTCTCTGTATGGTGGTGACCAACAGAGTTAGTTCTTTTTTACTTAATGCATGTTTTGATGGAACCAAAAAAGGTTTCATCCTATTCTGTGTATGGTTGTGACCAACAGAGTTAGTATTTTTTTACTTAATGCGTATTGTGATGGAACCAACAAAGGTTTCATCATATTCTCTGTATGGTTGTGACCAACAAAGTTAGTGTTTTTTAGTAAATGCATGTTTTGATGGAACCAAAAAAGGTTTCATCCTATTTTGTGTATGTTTGTGACCAACAATGTTGGTGGTTTTTAGTAAATGCATATTTTGATGGAACCCAAAAAGGTTTCATTCTATTCTGTGTATGGCTGTGACAAACAGAGTTAGTGTTTTTTTACTTAATGTGTATTGTGATGGAACCAAAAAAGGTTTCATCCTATTATGTGTATGGTTGTGACCAACAATGTTGGTGTTTTTTTAGAAAATGCATGTTTTAGTGGAACCCAAAAAGGTTTCATCATATTCTGTGTATGGTCGTGACCAACAATGTTGGTGTTTTTTAGTAAATGCATGTTTTGATGGAACCCCAAAAGGTTTCATCCTATTCTGTGTATGGTTATGACCAACAGTGTTAGTGTTTTTTTACTTAATGGCTGTTTTGATGGAACCAAATTTGCTTCCATCATATTCTGTGTATGGTTGGGACAAGTTATGTTTGTGCTTATGGTTTACTTATTCTGTAACAGGGAAAAATAATTACCAGAACCATATAGGTGCTCGTTGCAACATTTGTGTACAGAGGCACCAAAGATAAAAGAATTGATACAAACTAAAGAAAAACACATGAAGGCACTTGTTGCTTGTCCATTCTAGCGTTTCTTCAAACCGTTCTTCAATGGTACCCTTCAAGAAGAAAAATTAAAGAAAAGGACAAGAGCAGTTCAGATGATTTTAGGGTCATTTTATAGAAGTTTCAAGGGTGATAAACCAGATTGTTTCAAATTGATGAGAGCAAGGAATATGATACTACAGACAACACATGAACAGTTCGCTGTCATTTTTGGTCTACAAATGATGAAGAATGTAGATATACACAAAGATGTTGAGCTGAAGAAAAAGGTGAACATGTTTCAAGTTGAGTATTTTAAAGGAGCTAAGAAGATGAGGAAAACTGATATTGTCAGATCCATGATGAAAACAACAATGGATGAAACCAAAGATGAAGACTTCGTCAAGTTATTCATCCTCTATCTCTTGGTATCAATTTTTGTACCAAACAAAGGTGGGAAGAATCTGACTTCAAAATACTTATACCAAGTATTTGAGATGAATAAGGTGTGTTGGCCAGATATTTTCCATGAGCATCTTATTGAGTCTATAAGAAAATCCGATCAAGTTGATGATGTATCTGGTTGAGTAATTTACCCATTGGTAAGTTAAATTTTATTTCTTTTGATTCACAAGTTGTTTGTTTTTTATTTTTCCCAAGTTTGATTACTAATTTGAATGTTGTGTATTCTTTTTTTCAGTATTGGTTTGCCGAGATGACAAACATCACCTTAAGACAGGCTGGTACCGAGATGTACGCAAGGTTCGCTACATGGGACCTAGATGGAATATGTAAGGCAGTGATGAACAATTTGGATGATCTTAGCAATAAACCACAAATTTTCTCAAAGGTAAAAATAACCATCATTTTCTTTGGTTCAGTGAAAAAAAATGATGGAATCAAAAAAGGTTCCATTATTTGCTTTGGTTCAGTACAATTCCAGATGAAAAAAAATGATGGAACCAAAAAAGGTTTCATCATTTTTTTTTTATTCAGTACAATTCCAGAAGAAAAAAAATGATGGAACCAAAAAAGGTTTCATCATGTTTTTTTGGTTCAGTACAATTCCAAATGAAAAAAATGATGGAACCAAAAAAGGTTCCATCATTTTTTTTGCTTCAATAAAAAAAGTTTCATTCTTTATTTAATTACACCTTATTCCAAATGAAATAAAAAGAAGTTCCATCATGTTCAGATGAATGTGGGTAACCATAAAGGATCATTCTTGTATCCATATACTGAACAAGAAGAACGCTTGGTACAACGCATAGAGGAAGAAGATATTCCTGTTGAAGAGTATATTGATCTTGAACTCCAGGTTGGTGTTGGAAATGAAGAGAATGTTGGTTCTGCAAGTGAAGAGATTATTGGTGTTGTAAATGAAGAGAATGTTGGTGTTGAAAGTCAAGAGAATGTTGGTGATGAAAGTGAAGAGAATTTTGTTGCTGGAAATGAAGAAAATGTTGGTGCTGCAAATGAAGAGATGATTGGTGCTGGAAATGAAGATCCTGCAAATGAAGAGAATGTTGGAACTGGAAATTACAAGGCTAAATATAAGTGGGCGGGAATGTTGGTTGAAAAACTTACAACCGTTGTTAACAATGGGCTCTCTGAAGAAGATTAATCAATAATAGAAAAATATGATGCTGAGGAGAGGTTACAACATTCTCTTCAACCAGTGAAGCAGACTTATGTGAGAAGGAAACGTAAAAGAGATGAAAGAGAAACAATTTCAAACCGTGAAGAAACGCTACCTGAAGAACATGTGAAGGTGATATGTTAAATCTTGTTTCATTTATTTGTGTGAGTTAATATTGAGTTTCTACCGAATCAGGAATATATTTCATATCTTCTTCTATTACTCTGTTTGCGTACATTTTAAACTCAATATGTTAAATCTTGAAAGAGATAAATTATGGTTGATATGAAAAAGTAAACATAATTCAAATTATTTAGTTAGTGTAAGGTGTTATTCCACTGGTTAATATTGTGTTTCATTTATTGAGTTAGTGTAAGTTATATATGTTAATGTTGCAGGAAATGATAAACAAAGCTCTATTGATTGTGGATGACATGATAGAAAAAGAAAGGGTTCTTCGACAAGAATAAACCGAAGAAGATGATGCTGAGAATGTTATGATTGAGCAAGAAAATGATTTTTTTTATTGAAGATGATGCTGAGGTGATAATTTACTTTGATTTGATTTGTTTGTTGTGAATGAATCTGATTTTTTTGAACTCAATAAATCTTGCAGGTAGAAACACAGGAAGATGATGCAATGGAACCTGAAAAGGTTTCAGAGAATGAAGTAGAAACACAAGAAGATGATGCAATTGAACCTGAAAAGGTTTCAGAGAATGAAGTTCAGATCCAAGGTTTGATTTCATATTTTGAAGGTTGTTTGTTGGAACCAAAGCAGGTTCCATCCTCTGAAGGAAAATTTCAAGAGCAACAAGTGATGGAACCAGAAAAGGTTTCATCCTCTGAAGGCAAAGTTTAACAGCTAATTGAAGAGGTTTCGGAGTTAACTCCGAATACAATTGAAGAATTGAAATTTGCTGAGGAAGTTGAATCTGAAATCAAGAAAGGGAAGCAAGCTACAGAAAATGTAATTGAAGAAGTTTCGGAGTTAACTCCCAACACAATTGAAGAATTGAAATTTGCTGAGGAAGTTGAATCTGAAATCAAGAAAGGGAAGCAAGCTACAAATAATGTAATTGAAGAAGTTTCGGAGTTAACTCCGAACACAATAGAAGATATCAAGGTGGCTGAGCAGGTGGAATTAGAAGCCTCATTGAAGAAAAGTTATTCTTCAAAGCCAAAGGGTCTTACATCAAAGCCATAAAGTCAACGCATGTGTTACTACTCAGTTGTAGACATGGAAAAATATGTAATTGAGTTTGAAGATGATATGCCTCATTTCAGTTTGGGATTGACGCAAAGTCAAGACAGTGACAAAGAAGATATTGATCATGAAGACGTCAGTCCCGAACAAAAGGTGAGGAACATAATATCAAGAATGAGGAAAAACAAAAGGAGTATGCAAGCACCTATTAAGATGCAGGATTATACACCTGGGGATGTTAAGAAGAAACAAAGAAAAAAGATTTGTTGTGTTACAAGAAGAAAACAGTGTGAGAAGAAACAAACAAATAAAAAGGAGGTAAAGTTGAAAGCAGTTGAAAACTTGAAAATTATGCAGGTACTCGATTCAACTCAGAAACCGGTCGTGTGCAGATATTTTAGAATGCATAATGAAAGGTAAGTGACATTCATACTTTTCAGTTTTTTCATTTCTCTTATTCATCTTCTTCAATCTCTAATTCTCTTCCAACTGTAAATTCTCCCTCTTAAAGGCATCAATCTGGTGATGATATCAGTGTTGAAACCAAAAAAGGTTCCATCATTTTTCTTTGGTTCAATACAATTCCAGATGAAAAAAAATGATGGAACCAAAAAAGGTTCCATCATTTTTTTTTGCTTCAGTACAATTCCAGATGAAAAAAAATGATGGAACAAAAAAAGGTTCCATCATTTTTTTCGAACCAAAAAAAGAATACATTTCTTTCATATTCTTTTCTTCTTCTTTAACCATTAACTTGTTTTTCAACTATTTAACAACAGTGACATGACATGGGAGAAAAAAGAGCTTGCATTATACATAACAGGAAGGAATCTGGATAACTTTCTAAGAAAGGGTGAGATCATCGGGGATATGATTGAATTCTACATGCTGAAATTGCAAAAGAACATATCAAAGAAAGAGTTGAACCCAGATGGTACTCTTAAGTACAAAAGAGCAGTGTTCCTAAGCACATATGTATATGTAAGTATCCTCTAAATTCTCTTAAACAAGTGTTTTTCTGAAACCAAATTAGAAAATGATTTTGATTTTTTACTGAATTTCAGACACTGCACTCAATCGGACAAAATTGTCACTCTGTAAAATTGAAGCTTTCATAGACAACATGGACTACACTCCAAAATTCATATTCATTCCATTGCTGACAAAACTTAGTGAAAAGTCGTACCACTGGACTTTGCTAGCTTTTGATAATGAAACTGGAGAATTCTCACACTATAACTCGATAGCTGAAACTAAAGATGAGTGCAACAAAAGTGCAGAAAGCATGAAAGAAAGATTGGTGTCAGCATTCAAACAATATGTTGCAAAGCTCTATCTAGACCCGCTAAGTCAATCAAATGAATTTGTTTTGAACAACCCTTTGTGTTGCCAACAAGATGTGTAAGTTCTTTAAAAGAACTTGTGTTTAGAGATCTTCTCTTCACTATGTTCATTTCAATCTTTTAATTTAAAGATCTTGTTTTTTTAATTTCAGGAATCATTATGGACTTCATGTTTGCTATTACATGAAGAGCTTCTTGAAAGGAAATTTTTCATCTGAAGAGCATAAAACAAAAGGTGCAGAAAAATGAGGCCAAAGCTGGCATGCAAGATCCTCATTGACAAAGTTGAAGACTATGAGGGCAAAGTTTCAACTTAAAAGTTGACATTTTTAATGATTGTGTAATGATTCTAGTTTTTATTTAAGAATACTTGTTAACTTACCAATCACTTGATGAGAGGATTGAAGTTGAATCTGAGTTGTTTAAGTGGATTGAAGGTTTTAGTCATTGAAATTTGTATGTTTTGAAAACATCTCAGTTTGTATGTTTAAAAGATCTCATTTGATAAAAAAAGTTCCATCATTTTCTTGATCATTTTCTTTGGTTCAGTACAATTTCAGATGAAAAAACGATGGAACCAAAAAAGGTTCCATCATTTTCTTCGTTCAGTAAAAATTACAGATGAAGAAAAACGATGGAACCAAAAAAGGTTACATCATTTTTTTTAGTTCAGTAAAATTACAGATGAAGAAAAACGATGGAACCAAAAAAGGTTCCATCATTTTTTTCGTTCAAATCAAATTACATATGAAAAAAAAACGATGGAACCAAAAAAGGTTTCATCATATCAGAGATAAAAAAAACCTGGAGCATGTGATAAACTATAAAAAAACTATTTTGGTTCAAAAAATTAATAAAAGCTTGTAACTATGAAAAACTTAATTTAAAAATAAAAAAGCATGAAACTATTGTACTATAAAATTATAAAAAAGTATAAATCGAAACATATATTAGTCTAAACAAAAACTGAAAATGAATTATAGTCGAAATGACTTCAAATCTGATGTACAGGGCACGTCCTTCGGTTATGGGTAGTCAAAACATGGCATCTACCACAAGTTCTCATCTTCTTATTGGGAACAGAACCTGTATTAGGAATTCTCTTCTTCTTTCTTGGACGACCTGGTTGTGGTAGAGCATCAGGACCAAGAAAAACGGATTTTGGAGAGACGATCAAAGGCTTTTCAACTGTAGGGACATGATTAATTGCTCTTGCATACGATTCACGGTAGAACTTTACTGTAAAGTAGAATTCGACATACTTATAAGGATCTTCTTCATTTATCATGATACAACGGATAGCGTGGGCACAAGGGAAACCGTTAATTCGCCAACGATTGCAAGAACATGTTCTTCTTTGCAAATCAACCTTTTGTGTTAATGTCGAATGAACTTCAAACACATATTGCGACGACTTGGTGACATTGTATTCACGACCGTGCATCTTGTTGTTGTGGAGCTCAATTTCAAATTCTAGACATAAGGTTTCTCGCCACTTCAATAAGGTTGCACATTCCTCACGCCGTAGACACATTTGATTCATAAGCTTCACTCTGATTTCATCAACCATGAGATATAGGCTTCTCTCTTTCTTCAAGGATCCAACTATTGAAAATCTCAGCTATATTCGAACACAAACTACCATAACGAAAACCTGGGAAATAAACACTTGCCCATTTATCAACAGGAGCTTTAATCAGATAATCTTGTAACTTCTTATTTTTAACCTGCAACAACTTCTCCCAGTTCTCTGAAATTCTGTATGTGTATTAGCATATGCACATTTTCAAACATTCCCAACACATAATTATTATAAACCTTATTATCCTTAGGCAAGTATGTATTGATATTGTTCTTCATATGCCAATAACACCAACCATGAGCAGAATCAGGGAATACATAAGGAATTTGATTCAACAAACCAGTACCTCGATCACTCACAAAAGTAAGCTTTTTGCGCAGAGGAGAAAGGATAGATTTCAAATTCTCCAAAAACCATTTCCAATCCGCGTCATTCTCTGATGAAACAATATCATAAGCTAAAGGATAAATTTCTGAAACAGAATAGGAAAAAACATTTCAGTATGTTTAAAAGATCTCATTTGATAAAAAAGGTTCCATCATTTTCTTCGTTCAGTAAAAATTCCAGATGAAAAACCCGAATGTTTAAGAAAACTTACCGTCATTACCGGTTAAACCCGTTGCTGCCATGATATGACCAAGGTATTTTCTCTTCAGATGGGCTGCATCAAGGTATAATAAAGGACGACAGTAATTGAATCCACGAATACATGCACCGAAAGAGATAAACAATCTCTGAAATTTTTGAGTCCCATTTTCAACTTCCAAAACAACATGAGATCCAGGATTGGTTTCAGTCAATTTGTTGGTATACCATTTCAAATACATAAATTATTTCTCATTCTCTTCTCATATAATATTCAATGCATGCTTCTTCCCTGCATATGCATAATAACGACTAATGTCAAAGCCATATTCTCTTGTAAACTGATTCATAATATCTTTTGTCTTCTTCTTTGGATTCTGTTTAATCTCTTCAAGAATCAAGCTACTAATTAATTTCTTCGTCACATGTGGTCTGTTTACAACTCCACCACAACAAGTGTGCTTCTTATTTAACTCATTGATAATAAAAGGACTACCTACAACATCATCAATAGAAACAACATATATATGCCATTCACATTTCTCTTCTTACTTCTTAGCACAACATGCACTAATCCTCAACTTCTCATTCATTGTCATCTTGAATGAATACCCAGATGCTGCATGATATTTCAACAAATCAGAACGAACTTGTTGAACACCTCCCGTAAACACCTGATTGACACCCTGAAAAATGCCTAACCAAATTGCAGACTTTAAATGTTCTTTAACTTTATTACTGACATCATAATCAGCTAAATTTGTAAGTCCTACATGATCAAAAGGTATAATTCCTAAACTTCGTGGCTTCTCAAAAGATACAATTCCTGAACTTCGTCGTTGTTCAAAAGGTATAACTACTGAAGTTCCTGAATTAGAACTACAACACTCATCTATATCCCTTATGTGTAACTCAAGAGATGGAATCTTATTAAAAACAGTAAGTACAACAATTGATTGGAGATCAAAATCACAATCAATAACCTTTTGTTGATCACCAACTATATGGAAAATTTCTATAGAAAGAACAGAGAATTGACACCACCTTGAACATATACTACCCTTCAAATCAAAAAGAGATGCTTGTAGACCAATACGAAACGATAACGTATCCTCTTTTTGAGATATAACCACAAGAATAGATTCCATAATCTACAAGAAAAAGTATGAAACCAAAAAAGGTTTCAGTAGTAAGAATATCAAAAACAACAACAACATATTTTTGAATAACAACATAAACAACAAGAACAGATTTGTTAATCTACATGATAAAAGTACGAAACCAAAAAAGGTTTCAGTAGTAAGAATATCAACAACAACAACACATATTTTTGAATAAGAACATAAACAACAAGAACAGATTTGTTAATCTACAGGACAAAAGTATGAAACCGAAAAAGGTTTCAGTAGTAAGAATATCAACAACAACAACATCATAAGAAAATTCAATAGACTTGAATAAGAAGATCAACAAAAAGAAATCATAAAAACAAATAGATCAGAGTTTCATAATCAACATAAAGTCTAAAATTAAAATTGAATTTTGTATCAGATGAATGAGAACAACAAAGAACTAAACTCATATTCAACAACTAAAACAACTTTAGCAGAATAAGAATATGATCAATTTACAAATATAAACTCGAAAATTAAAACACAAACAAAATCATAAAGATCAAAATTACCTGATTGTTGATTCAACTACTAGTAACTAGTGTTCTGTTCTTCGATTAAAACGAGATCTGATGAGTTTTTGTCTTCTGATGTTCGATTAAACTGAAACAAAAAGGATGTTCTTCGATTAACTATAACAAAAACAAAATCTGAAGATGAGTTTATGTCTTCTGTACATCGATAAAACTGAAACAAACACGAAGAGAACTAGGTTTTAGTGTTCCGTTCCTCAAATTAAACGAAGAGAGCTGCGTTTTTGGAGAAGATTGAAAAGAAGAGAAGATTTGGTTTTAGTGATTGAGAAGAAGAGAAGAAGAGAAAATGCCTGAAACACGAATCGAAAAAAAATTCAGAAAATTTTCTTCGAAAAACAGACGAAGAGCAGAAGATGTTTTGGAAGAGAATAAGAGAATATAGGAGGAAATTTTGTTTCCTTTTAAAACGGTTATTATATATATAGAAGGGTACTTTTGAAAATTTTTTAAAAAATTAAAACTAAAATCAACACTTATTAAAAAAAAATGGGGTTTTTGAATTTATTATTTTCAAATGGTTTTTATTTTTAATAAAAAATATAGGAGGAATTTTTGTATAGTAGGTAAACTCACCTTGGTTATTTGTCACAAATAATATTGAATTTGAAGTATAATAATAAATTACTCTCGGTGCTCTGCATTCCAAGTTGTATTACATATTGATTCTTAATTACTCACTAAATTTCTAACAAATATAAGAAACATACTAACACTTTATTTTAATAATTTTAATAATTAATTTAGTATGAGTGCTACTCTAAAATAGCTGACAACAAGTTAATCCTCAATCCCAGATGCAGTTAACACACAATTAAATTTTTATTAATTTTTCTTTACATGATAATCTAAATAAAAATCTATAATTATTGATAGTCAACAAATCTTCTTTATAGCCATAAATAAACTATTTATGATCTTAAACTACCAATTATACCTCATTAATTACAAAATAATAGATGTTATTTTAATTCAAGTAGCACCAATCGACATGCTAGAAAAGGTTTCTTTGACTATGCGGAAACGCTAGTGATAAACACTAGGAAGAGAGAAAGAAACTGAACAGACAAGCTCCTCCAGATACCCTACAGTCTACGCAGCATCATATCATCAAACCATTGAGCATGGCCCACATCTCACACCCATATAAACCCAACCTCATCTATACGTGTCGACTCTCCATCGCCCGACATCAAGGAGTTCTGTTATGTCCTTAGAATCTTTTCGAGGATTAAGCGCGTAGTATAAATCCCACGGGGCATCTAATATCGCACCCTTTTCACCTTCTTTCATTTCTTTCCCCTCTCTCTCTCTGTAGAATCATCCTTCCTACACCATCGGAATAACGGTTGAAAGCTGAAACATCTTTTATTTGCTTTTCCAGAATCTCTGTAAAGAAGAAGAAGAAGAAAATCTTGATTTGGTTGTTTATAGTAATCGAAACGATCTCCTTGATAATCTAAGCAGAGACACACACACACCGAGGTTTTGGATCGGAGGAATACTAAATCTCTCAGATGGTGAAGGAAACCGAATACTATGATGTTTTGGGGATTAAGCCTACAGCTACTGAGGCTGAAATTAAAAAAGCTTATTACGTCAAGGTATTATTCATATTATGCTACATCTTTTAATTATAGGGATTTTCTTTCTTTCCCACTTAATTTATGTCTAATCGATCGATTAGTTAAGAGAAACTATTGATAAATTAGGAGTTTTTTTTTATCTGATTTTGATTTTGATTTTGATTTTGATTTTGATTTTGATTTTGATTTTGATTTTGATGATGTATTTTTCAGTGGTTCTGTTCTGTTACCTTAATGGTAACTGTTTGGTTGTAATTTTAGATCCACTTGTTGTTTGAATGAGAAATTGAATGAGTCTTATTTTCGAGGGCAGTTAGAGAAGGTTTATTTCTCTTTCGTTGAATTAAGAAAGAAAGAAAGAAATTTAGGGTTATGGTGTTTTTGTCATTTATACTTAAATATATATATGTATTGGTTTCTTCATTCAAAACACACCCAATTTCTTTCTTGTTTCCTTTGTCCAAGTCAAGTCTTTATGATGCTTCCTAGTTGATGACTCTCTCTGGATTATGACATATTTTACTATCCCAGAGGTGTACCCACTTAATTAATAGGAATTACGCCCATCACATAGTTGAAAACCACTTAAGACTAGCTTTCAAATTATTGCACGAAAACTTGCCTTTTGGGATTAGAGAAGGACAATTGAATGGTTTATTTCATGCCTATTTCTTTCATTTTCAGTGGTGTGCTTCAAGTCGACAGCCCAAATTTTCATTTTACCTCTACAATATTTACCTATTCCAGTTGTTCTTTTTGTTTTTAACTTAGTGATGTAAATTGGATATTAGTCCAAAAACCAGCTTTGGACATTGTTTTTATTACGAGTGTTAGTTATCTCATGTCACCTGATAGATTGCTTGAATGAACTGTGTGTTGAGTTTCTTTTTCCTCTCCTGTGTTAGGTATCCATTGTTTTGATTATGATGAGGACTGTTAGAGACCTTCTGCTAAAAAAAATCCCTTGTACTTTGTTAAATCTAAGAGAGGAATTCTATTTGGCGCCATTGCCTTCTTTCTGTTCCTATCGCCAACATGATGAATTAGTGATTATGTTTTTCACTGCCATGAATTGGGGACTAAAACTATTTGATTTATTCTTACAACTGTCGACTATATTGGGAAACACTATTTGTTGTCCAAGGAGGAATATGAAGAGGAACAGTAGAAAATGATTAATGGCTAAGAGGCACCGAAATATATTCGAACTATGCATAAAAGATAACCTCTAATTGTCCCAAATTACAATAAAAAATCTATATTTGTTTTTCCCTCAATAGCTTGTTCTCTACGTAAAAGACGAAAAGTAGGTTCCAGGAGATGGCCGGTGGTATGTCCTATTGAATAGGTTAACGATCAAAAGCAGTAGACATTTTGTACAGTGATAGTGTTTCGATGAATGGTAGTTCTTCTTTAAACCTCTTTATAAGTAGAGGCATGTTGCCTACAAAGTGCGGGTAACTAGGCATGGAGTATGGAAAATTCTATCCCAAATCTAAGCTAGTTGTTTCTGTTTAATAGTAATGCTGCTATGTGATCCTTGTTATTGTTACTAAGCTCCATAATGTTCACCACTGTTCATTTGTATCTAGAGATGCCGTTGGTATTGAGAAGAGGATTCATGTCATCGTGGACAAACCTTCTTAACCTGTTCCTAAGCTCATTGTTGATTATAGTTTCATGCTTTTTGAACCCTTGGGGATATTTTCTTGCAAAATTACACTGGCAAGTTTATCAATTTGCTGAATATTGTCCATTTATGGGTTATTAATCCCCCAATCCTCGGTAATTATTAGTCATCGGCACCTCTTAAGTTTATACAGCTTCCCTCTGGAAATTTATTGATGTGCTGACTGGCATCTTATGCATATCTTCTGTTTGTTGGTTGTAGGCTCGGCAGGTCCACCCAGATAAAAATCCTAATGATCCTCTAGCCGCTCAAAATTTTCAGGTAACTTTTCAGTCTCCTATAATGTGATAATATCCTCTTATTTTTTGTGCAATAATATGGTGAAATCAATTTTGTCATGTCTTTAGCTTTGTATTCAGTGTTGCTATCTTGATTTTGTGCACTTCTATGTTCAGTGCCAATGAAATGGACGAATTTACTTGTTTTGTCATGCCACTTTGTTGTAATGATTTTGATCATTTGGGTAGCCTGACAAATATTTTGTCCTCCATAATGAGGATGCTATACTTTCTAGACATTTGCTGTATTAACACTCCCACACTCTGGGCTCTTTGTGTCTATACTTGCTTCTGCTGGTACTTGCACATTATAATGGTTGAAGCTATGTAAAAACATTGTATTGTACATGGACATAATAGTGGTCGAACATAATTATCATCCTGCTGATACCATATGCACATTTCGTCCATGTACGCGTTTGACCACTTTCCAGGTCATCCTGTTTGGTACCTATACCAGTGTTGGACATTGACAGTTGCCTGTGTCATATCACATCCCACCTCCATCTACCTTTTAGTTTCTTCAATAGTGTCAAGTTTGACAAGTTGTGTCTTGTTCATTTTTTCATTTTTAGTTATAAGCTAAAGCTTTAAAGTTACTTGTATCATTTAATGATATAAATTTTTGCTCTTAGCCTCTTACCAATAACGGTGAAGTACATTGGGAAAAACCTTTTTGCCATCTTGAAAGTTTCTGCACTGTGAAAAACTACAACAATGTTTTGTCAAAAGTGTCCTGATGATTTTTTTTTGTCACCTGCAGCTAACAGATTTAATTTTCCAGCCAGATTATTTGGTATTTTGTTTATTTGCTTATTATGCAGCTACTTAACAATGGTTTTCAGGTTTTGGGAGAGGCGTACCAAGTACTTAGTGATCCAACACAACGCCAGGCTTATGATTCTTATGGCAAATCAGGAATTTCAACGTAAGTTTCTTCTCCTTAGCTATCTTCATTTTGCAATTGTTATCTGCATAACTGGGATAATATATTGTTGTATGATCATGCTATGAATCTTATGATACATATACATGCAGACATCTGTAGCCCACAAAAGACGAGAAGTCGTGTAGTTCTAAGAAAATGATGACAAAAAAATTGCACTGTTTTCCTAATAAGTTTCTTCTTCTGATTAATGAATTTTTCAGGGAAGCAATCATTGATCCAGCAGCAATTTTTGCAATGCTTTTTGGGAGTGAACTTTTCGAGAAATACATAGGCCAGCTTGCAATGGCATCCATGGCCTCCCTTGACATTTTCACAGAAGGGGAACAGTTTGACGCTAAAAAGGTGCAAGAAAAAATGAGGGTAAGATCTCTAATTAGATCCTGTTCGAATAGAAATATGTAGATGAGCGTTTCAGGCCCTGTATAGGCTGTAATATCATGTCCAGCTTTTGCTTGATCACAGTTATTCTGAACAGTCATGAAGTCTTTGTTAGCATTTCACGATGATGTGCAATATGCAAGATGTTTAAAAAACTTATGTCCAGTTTACCTCATTTCATGCCTATGATTTGTTATCACCTGATATGCGTGTGTTTCCTTCGGTTCTTCTTACATGTTCTTTTCACCACAGGTTGTTCAAAAGGAAAGAGAAGAAAAACTTGCAGAAGCACTGAAAGATCGGCTAAACCAGTATGTTCAAGGAAACAAAGATAGTTTCATTAGTCATGCAGAAGGGGAGGTCACAAGGCTCTCCAATGCTGGTAATGCTTTATTCACTTTACTGCCTTCTGCTGTCCGGACTTCGAATCTTCTCACCTTGGTCGGTTGAAAAGTAGGAGAGTCTAAGAAGTGTCCACATGTTACTTATTTTACAAACTTTCGGTGATTATTGTGCTAGGCTAAAGGAATCTTGGGGTTCTCTTTACCCGTTTTTCTTGTTGTTATAAAAAAGCAAGAAAGTGATATTACCAATTCCGGCAGAATAGTTTATATCCAAAAAAAGAAAAAGAGTTTGGTAGAATATAATTTACTATTTCATTCTATCAAGTGGCGATACAAGGCTCTTGGTGCGCTTACCAAGAGCGATATAAAACAATTGAGCGTTGGTTTGTGTGAAGTCAACGCCTTTTGTTTTTTGTGCATTTGTTTCACTGTCAATAACTATAATGGATATTTTCTGTTTTTCGTAGCTAGGATATGAACACAGAGTGCCTTTGATTTGTTTTTCTAATCTGTTACAATTTAACTGCTTGACTAAGACAATTAAAGTAAGCAAAGCTCTCTCTAGTCTCACGTTCAATTGTATATTCTCATATCTTTTTCCCGTGCTATATACTTTTCAGCTTATGGTGTGGATATGTTGAATACAATTGGTTACATATATGCAAGACAAGCAGCTAAAGAACTTGGGAAAAAAGCAATATACTTGGGGGTGCCATTTATTGCTGAGTGGTTCAGAAACAAAGGCCACTTCATTAAATCTCAAGTAACCGCTGCTACAGGTCAGCAGATCAATCATTAGTAAAGAGAATTAGCAGTTCAAGTCTTTTTTGTCTTGTGAGGTCATCACTTTTTTTGACATTGTGACAGGTGCAATTGCTTTGATCCAGCTTCAAGAGGACATGAAGAAACAGCTCAGTACTGAGGGAAACTACACCGAAGAAGAGCTTGAAGAATACATGCAGTCCCATAAAAAGTTGATGATTGATTCTCTTTGGAAACTGAATGTTGCTGATATTGAAGCTACTCTCTCCCGTGTCTGTCAAATGGTTCGTTTCTTTTTAAAGGCCTTTTCTTTTGGCATCTGTCAACAGTCGAGCTGATTTTTGATGGATCCGCTTTGTCATTGTATTTCATCGCAGGTTCTTCAAGAAAATACTGTGAAGAAAGAGGAACTCCGTGCTCGTGCAAAGGGGTTGAAGACTCTTGGGAAAATCTTTCAGGTATTGTTGGTGGTGAATTTCTTTTAATTCGTATTATCTCTGAAAATATCTGTTTTGACCGTTTTCTGGAATTGATATAAATTCAGAGAAGTAAGTCAAACGGGACGGAAGGTGACAGTGCAAACGTACCAGTTCATAAGCTCAATGGAGCTGATCAGAGCAATGGTTCTAGCTCACCAGACACATCTCCAAAATCTCCACCTACCGAGTCTTATGCTCATGTCGCCCCTCAGGTACTTTTCTCTTATTCACCAGGTGCCTGAGAATTTTCTACACAACCATCTTCATAAGTTCATTCAAGCACAAGATCAACCCTTTTTCTCAAAGAACACCAAAAGGTTTGATGGGCATTTCTTATTCAAATGAACAATGAGGCATATTTATTGATTTAGGTATGTGTTGTTGTAGGCCAAAATGATTAGAAAAACTTTCAACTATTTTTGACTTAACAAAAATGTCCAGCAAGTTAAATTGAAGTCGTTACCTATCTGAGATGAGGCTTTGCTTCTTTATAACGACCTAGGCTTTACTGGTACAGAAAATCGAACAGATGAAAGGGGAACTTACTGTTTCCATTTTACCAAACTTTTCATCTAAAATTTGTCAATTTGAACCTGCAGAGCCCTTATGTCGAAGCTCCTCAGTTGGGCGGCAATCTATGTAACTTTAACTTTCCAATGCCAACGGCCCCTCCTGGAGCACAGAGACATGCTTCATCTACAGGGAGGGAATGAAAAACTGCAGCAGTGTGATTTCAATGTGTGAGCTGCTGCTGCTGCCTGTATTATTACAACATAATTTCCCTTTGATATTCTATTGTGTTTAGGAAGGAGGGGTGTTGAGTTGTTCATTTGTTTCATGTTTTTCTTTTGTTTTGAGAGTAGAGAGAATTGTAAAAGCTGGAATCAACTCCCCACCTTCAGATGAGCAGGCCATTCTGTAGAATTAAATATATAGATATATAGATATATATCTAGTAAAAGAAGGAAAATATATGTATACATGACGAGGGAGCAGATTTATGAACTGAAATCATTTGTTTAGTTTAAAGATAAAAAATTGGGCTCGCTTGTAATTTGTATTGGCGTCCCTCTGTTGTTGTATTAGGTTTTGGAGCTTTGGCCGCTCCACCCATTGTATGTATATTCAGGTACTTGATTGAAGCTTTCCAATTTTTATTTTCTTTTTCATCTTCTTTTCATGTTTCAGTTGGTTACCTCAGGTTCCAGATATTTTATTGAGAAGCCAAGGAAAGATATTTTCTTTTTTTGCTCTGCATAATATTTTGCTGCATTGCTTGTAATCATGAGACAATGAAACAGGTTCTGTTTCTGTTCATTTTTAAATCATTTTTTTAAAGTAAATTCTATCTTTAGATTAGCATTGGTTTTTGTTTTGGACACATGAGAAAATACTCTTCAATGATCTATTTGTGATTCTTTTGGTGTTCTGCGGTTTGAAACATCAAAATTTAGAGTCGTGGAGGTTTTTCCTTCGGAATGATTCTGGTTACGTTCTTTCTGATTTTCTGTTTAATTGAATAAAAAGTTTAGCTTTATCTTTTGAAACTTGTATCTTTTCTTTTACTAGTAGAGATAACAATCAGGTGGCTGATTGCCATCTCTAAATCAGTTAGAGTTGATAGGATTTCTTTTGAAAGTTCTAATGATTTTCGTGCTTATGTCTGCGAACTATTAGCAAGAGATCAAAACATCTTATTCTTTGATTCTATACCAATATATTTTAGTTTATCAAAAAAAAAGAGCTGGCTTTTCCTTGTTGAACAAATTTTATGCAACAATTTACCAGGATCCTAATGTTTTGCTACAGAGAACCTCCAATAACTCATTAGGGCCAGAACCACAAAAGATTTCCCTGATATAAATATGACAATCCTCTATTGCAAGACAAGTACTTGTCAACAACAGTGAGGTGAGCACTGCTGATTGCTATAACGTTTTACTATCTTAAACTTTAGGGAATACCATGAAAACGTGAGCAGGAAATACGATAATTAGAATAAAGACTGCATAGTTTTACCCGTGGAAGACGAGTATACCTTGCAAGTTGCAAGTCCTTTAGTCAGAATTTATAAATCTCTTTTTTGTGTCGGTATTGACGTCTGGTCGCTCTTTTGGGGCATAATGGGTTGAAAGCACTACGCATTAAACTTAACTTCAAGTCTTCAACAACTCCTGTTGTGAGGTCAGGATCAATGGCTCCAGAACACAAGTGAAGAGGGGAGGTGCTGGCAGCTGCAGTTATGCACCCACTATGGAGCTGCCTAAATGGCAAACTCATTTGCCAGTTTGCTCATTGGGGCAGAGTCTCTAGAAGCGGTATAGTCTTTGGCCGCTCGGTAAAGATTTCATCGCACGGACGATAGAGATTTCGTCGCTCAGTGATATCTAAGCCGTTTGGCTATATCATCCAATGGTCCAAAAAAATCCCCTATAAATATTCAATTTCTACCTCCATCTTCTCTTCACTTCTCACATTTCTTATAATTTCAAAGAAAATACTTCCAATTTTCTGTAATATGGCTTCTCAATCTCATTTTCAATTTCGATCCAACAAACAAACAAAAAGTTCAGGGTGGAAAATTACGATAAATGCATTAGCATGAAGAAAAAAAAAATTGAAGCATACACGAGATAATGTTATGATGTACATGAACAAGGCAACATTATTTGGGATACCATATTTCTAAAATTTCAAGAAGAAACAATGAACTTCAATAATCGTGATTCAGGAGGGGTGTCTGGTCGTTTTCTTGTAATCAATGCCCAAGTAGCTTTATGTGTTATTGTGGTCATGCAAGCCAATCGTTCAAGAAAGAACGGTGAAATCGATGTGATGTGGTGGGAATAATTATACAACATGTCTGTTGTAGTATAACTAGAATATGGAAGAACATGAAAAGGAGAACTCTTATTCATTAGAGATAAGTTACATATTACATAGGTTTAAACCTCTATATATAGGCTATAAGGTAAACCCTTGTTACATCTAGGACCGCACACACATAGGCCCATGGACCTATAACACTTCCCCTTGTGCGGTCCAATTGTAGTGCTTCATATGTAGTTCTTCATATATAGTTTTTCACATGTAGTTCTCTCATTGATGACCATTATGTCTAAGCCAATTGCCTCATTAAAACCTCGCCAGGAAAATCCAGTAAGACAAAACCTGAACTTAAGAAAAATAGTACAATATTAAGGAAACTTAGAACGGTGTTGGACTCACGTATATTGCCTCGTTAAATCCTTGACAAGAGGAAAACTTAATGGAATAAAACTTTGATGAAGGGAAAATAGTTGTCACTCCCCGGGAAATTCCGCCTGAAGCGCTATGCGCTGTCCATGCCAGATTTCCCGATGCTCCACTTGAAATATCAGTTATCGGGCCTTAAATCTCACTTCTCGCTAGGAAAATGCATATCGATTTGCCTTCCCAATCATGCTTTGTAAGTATGATACTCAAAACGTAATTTCCATACTGCTCCAACTCACCCCTTGTTCTACTACGGGTACAAGGCCATAAAAGCCAATAGTGATGGCTTTGGCATGTATCACCTGCTTACAAGCATTGTCCAGGCCTAAGTCATGCCTTGGACTAGCGCATAGGCTATTTTTGACCTATTTGTTATTTTCCTCAACTCTTTTCTGACCATGCGCTGGGTGCATGCACTGATCTTGCTTTTTCCAAGGGTGCATCAACCAGGCGTATGCCATTCCATGCCGTAAAGGGTTCATAGGAAGTATGAACAATCCATCGAGTGGAATGCAACTACCTCATCAAGTGCGGTAACAATCATATCTTGCCTCGCACTGCCGAGCCAAATGATATGAGTTACCAAAATATCGCAATCATCTCCAAATTAGATAATATGAGAGACAAGATGTTGCACCTTAATGCATTGTATTGCGGATGCCTACGTACCCAACCCGTACCTTGAAGGGATCAAGCATGATCGTAGTTCATCCGAAGGGTCATTTCGAAAGGAACAAACAACAGAAGCCTATTAAAGCAAAGCCAACATCGATTCCAACTTATGTCGCAAGGCCAAAGGCCAACAAAGCCTAGTCCGCATAGACCAGGGGACTTTCGCAAGGTATGCACCAACTTGTGCATAACTATCGCTACTTAGTATGCATAATGTATTATCGAGTACGCAACATGGATGAATGATGCTTTCGCATAATTCATGCTTCCTCGGGTGAGCTTCAAAGTCAATTTGATGCTTCCTCGAGTAAGCATCAACTTCTAACCAACACCTCTTCCCTATATATGTCTTACCAGCATTTTCACAAGTATATAAAAGGAGGGTAAGGGGCATTCATCTACTGCACTTTCCAGTGATGCATTTTTGAGTATGCATCACGAAATATTAGTGCCTTGGCACTATGATGCGTTCTCAGGTAAGCGACATTGGACAGTGAAGCTTCCTCCAGTAAGATTCACGGCATAATAGTTCCTTAGCACTATAATACGCTCTCGAGTAAGCGTCACGGCCAATTGTTCCTTTCTCGAGTAAGGATCATTTGGACTTGTGATACTTCCTTGAGTAAGCATCACGCATAATAGTGCCTTAGCACTATAATGCAAGGCCGATGCATCCACACCCTGATGCATCCCTGAGTAAGCTTTACAAGCTTAGGATGAAGCTTCATCCCATGCCATGACACGTCCTTGAGTAAGCGCCATGCGAAAAATACGGGTGTTACAATAATACAACGTGATAAGTCCAGAAATATGCCTTTGCCGAGAGAACCCATACATATCATCCTTTCTATGATTTATAGGTGATTGATGAAAACCCAGTATCGATGCAAAACAAAATAATAATAGTATTAGTATTACTAGTTGACTTGTGCTGAAAACTGTTGCGATGCAATTCTTGTTTCCTTGTGCTGATTCTGGAAGTAGTTTCGCTTGACAAACTAACGTGTTTCACTTCTTTGATTCCAATATTGTTTAGTAACATCAATGTGATCTTCAGGTCTTCAACATTTAACATATAGTTAGTGTAGTTATCATTGTCTCGTTAAAAACCTTGTCGAGTAACAAAAAACCAATATGAAAAACCAATCTTGATTGAAAGGGAACAAAGTACAATATAACTTCACATTTTGAAGTAAAATATGTCAACGTCATATACTTAGATCCTCCCCATAATGTCAGGATCTTCCCCTGGTTCCGTTCAAGGGGGTTTCTAGACGCTTATTTTAGTCGTGTACTTTTCGAAAGTGAGTATGGGTAATGAGTTTCCCCTAATTAATTTTGTGGGAGAAGAGATAATTGTTCTTCATAATAAACAACTTCCGGATTGCACTTCTATTAGCATTCCGTGCTCTGTCTTTGCAGTGATAAAAAAAAACCATATCAATGGTTTTTTTAAACATATGATTACATTCATTATATCATTCCAATGATGTTGCGTTGGTGTTGAGATGTATCTAGCTAACAAGTTCACTGAGGATAAAATATTTGGTCAAGTACATTATGCTAAGATCAACAATGCGTCTATTGCACTTCTATAGAGAAATTTCGTTTCCCAACACATCTTCGTCACTTTCCTTTAGACGAAATAGTCATTTACTTACACTTGAACCTCAATTAATTATGGGAGTGCTAGCAGGATGCATGTCCTTGTTAAATTGCTTAGCAACTTTTGAAATATGCATGCACTAATGGAATAATATACCACAATCTCGGTGTTCGATCGAGTTTCCCAAGATTTTTCATCTCAAATCCGAATTTCAAACAACTTGTAAATTCTCTTATTTCATCAATAGTACATACCATGTCCATACCATCGACATAGATAGATACAATTCTAAATCAGAAACTTTCTTTGTGAGTATACACGGCATAATAACTTACTTGTTTATCCATTCCCAATCAAATAGTCACTTAGGCGGGTATACCAAATCCGTATGATTGTTTCAATCCATAAGTGACGTTCAAATCTAATTGCAACGCACTCTGTGGTTTAGAGTCATTTGATTTGGCAAAAAAAGGCTATCAAACACTTTTGTAAATATCTTTATTTGTTGATCCTTACAGAGATAAGTAATAATTAACCACACACAAATGATGCATTTCAAGTCCTTTTGAGTCTACCAAGCTAACTAAGTAGAAGAACGTTATAACATTCACTACAAGAGAGTAAACAATTCCAGGGTTGTGTGAGAAAAGGCGAGTCTTTGTACTTTAAGACTTTATTCTTCTCACTGCGCTTTGTTACAAATAATCATGTATATATCACAGGCTTTACACTTGGTTAGTTAGCACTACCACATCAAATACTTGTATATTTGTCAAAGATTCAAGTTCTGTCTGGATTGTGTATGCCAAATATGCTCTTAATTTGTTGACATTAAACAATATACAAGAAGCATGGTTTGATCTCATCGTTCTCTACTTTCTTGAGAAACTGTATATGAAAATAATCATTAATATGCTCGCATGATCTTTCCATATTCGTGCCCATTCTTATAATCCACTGGGATTTCATTATTCTTTGGAATCATTGAACTTCATAGAATTGTCCAGTTTATTTCATGACATAATTAGAGATAATATAATGAAATGATTTCATTAATAATATAAATTAGGTTGTGCCTTGTTCACCTTTTTCCTTTCTAGGTGAGCATTGATCGAACCTGATGTTTTTTCCATCTTTCTTTATGGAGCCACGACCTCAATTACACTTCCACCAAGTGGGTATATATATGGGACTGACTGAGAGATCCTGGATAAACTAGCTGTTAGCGGTAGAATCTTGGTCGCTCGGTCAACTGTTTACCTCCTACGGTTACGTTTCAAATTTGTTGAAATTAGTAATTCTCATTATTCGAGATTAGTAAGTAACTAAAAAACTGAAAACAAATTAATAATTGAATGTTTAAACTAAAAATTAATATTACATAAACTAAAAAACTTAAAATAAACTTAAAAACTTAAAATAAACAAAACTTCAAGTATATCTGCCCGATTTTCCATACTCGACCCAGAAATTTACTTACGGATCTTCCTTTACCTCTCATACAGATTCTGGCTATGAATGTAATTAGTTATATTCGTATAGTTCCTTGCAGGTAGTTTTCTTGTGGTTCAATATCAGGCCTCAAAACCTCATCAACATGGTTAGTCCAATTCTTATTATGTCGAGTTTTCTGAATTACCATGTTATGCATAATTATGCATGTCAACATAGTCTTATGCATGTCACGAGCATCTAAACCATGATATGACCTACAAATGACAGTAAGCTTCCGATTTAGATCTCCAAAAGCATGTATACATCCTTCCTCAAATCCATTTGTCTACTATTAAAATACCTCATTAAACGACCCATGTCGTCATGGGGGTAAGGGCACTGACAATATGTTTGAAATAATGTTGACCATTTTAGGTTGATTCAATCCGCAAGATAATACCCATGAGTGTATGGTAGTCGTTGACTGTGAAATTAATTTTGAAGAAAATTCTATTCTTTAGGTATTGAAACAAATGCGATTTGAGAAAAATATTATGCGGAAGACCAAACAAAGCGTTTTGTATCCGACAATCATAAGTAACATCAACCTCCAAAATAACAAGTTTAAGGTAACGACCCTTATATTGACCAACCCAACAGGTAGAGCATCCTAGCGATACCCAATGCATGCAGGCAAGATTACCTATCATTCCTGGAAAGCCCATATCCTGGTTTTGCATTAATATTTCTCTAACACATGCCTCGGTTGGTTTGTAAAAATCCGGTTGACGCCCGTAACATAGAATCCTTAGGGACGAAGTAACCTTTTGTTCAGGACTATGGCCTCTAATATTCAGTGCATCAAACTGATAATTGAACTGAGGTTGTATCTGATAAAATTCGTCAACAATATTTATTACGAAGTGTCGGGGCATGCATAATCGATGTTGGAAATCTTTATCAGAATACACGAAATCGATATTGAAATAATTGTGCATCAGCTTCTGGTGGTACTCATCTTGTCCCCGATACATATATCTTCTTGTAAATACTTCTGGTATCTACCTTGAATGTACCAGCATCATAGTATAAATTAGTTATCTATCTTCATCTGATTCATCATCCAGTTGTCGCGACACCCGAACATACATTTGTTGTTGTGATTTAAATCGGCTCATATGAATTTGTATCTCTTTATCAGAAAAATCCATTGATTATGAAATAAATAGTAAGTAAATTGAGGAATTAATTTTAAAAGTAGGTTGATATTATAAAATTTAAAGAGTGATGTGAGTGATTGAAATTAATAGGGTGTATCTATGGGGAGGTGGGACAGTCGTTGGCTAAAAGTAGCCATTAGAGATAGAATCTCTACCGAGCAGTAGAGTTTCTACCACCAACGATCAGCTTTCCATTGCTGGCGGTTGAGTCTTTATCGCTCAATACATAATATGTCTCTCATACCTTTTCTCATAATAACGCTGGCTATTTGCCAGGCCACCTGGGATGACAAACTTAATTGTTTGTCATGTCCCATAGGAACCGACCTAACTACAACAATTTTATCGTATTAATCACTAGAAACAAAAACAAAAATCTCTGGCAGACCCTATGGGAAGATATCATAGGTCGTTTTTATATTTTAATTATATAAATACAAACTTTTCTTTTTTTTTTAATCATGTAATGAGAGGGTTAACCAACTAGCCATTGGACAAACAACTGCAACATGTTCCCTCCAATCTGATCTTCCTAGTTTTATAACTTTTATTTATGAACTTATGAACATAGACATGGTGTTCATTATTCCTTCCTTAGAACAAGATTTATGGGATAGAGAGTGTTCAAGCACTCTATCTCTTTCAAAACGAATGAGTGGTTGGGAGAAGGAGTGACTTTTGCACCATGAGGCAGTGGGGTAAAGAGGCTAGATGGGTGAAGTTCCCCCGTCTAGCTTTCAAATTTATTTATTTTTAATTAAAATAGCCAGACGGGTGAAGTTCCCCCATCTGGCTTTCAATTCTATTTTCTATCGCCCAAATCATCGAACTTCATTCGTTGGATGAAACTTTTACCCAGACGGGGGAAGTTCACTTGTATGGGATTCTTGGACGGGAAAAGATCCCCCGTTTAGCACAGAAGACTGAAGTTTACTCGTCTAATGAAGACTAGCGCTCACTCTTTCGATTGAAGGAGTGTTTAAACAACTTTAGGTGAGGGAGACCCTTTCCCCTACTCATAGTTGATCTAATTTGTTAAATTTAGATGAAACTCATTCATTTTAAATGAGAACTCTCTATCTATAGTTCTTGCTCTTAGGGACCACTTCATGGTGTAGTGGATTCCACATGCATACCCTTTGGGGAAGGTTGAAAGAGAAATTAGTCACCCATACCATTTATAAAAGAGGTTTTAATCATCTAATATGTTCATATACACATATAAAAAACAAATTAAAGCATACAAAAAGCAATTAACACGAAAAAAGACCATCAATTCGAAGATTTTCCGAGAAGCACTCATATAAATTGATATTAAGGATTTCTTAGAAAAATGAAAATAAAAATCCTCTCACAGCAATTATTCCCAAGAGAACATTTTCCGCTACAAATTTTGATACAGGAAAACATATTTCCGTAAACAGGGAAAAATAGACTAAACAGAATGTACAGTAATGCCGTAATGGTATGTCATAGAGAGTGTCGGTGAGGAAGGTAGTGAGTTATTGTCCAGCCTGTAGTTGCTTAAACACGAACATTATCAACCGTTGATTCTGAAAAAAATAAATTAGGAAAATTGTTTCCCTCAAGTAGGTCCCAGTGAGTAGCACTTGGACAGACACAGACCTTTCTGATCTGCTCACCAGCTCCTTTTATTCTTCTCCCTCTTTCTTTCTTCCATCCAAAGTAAAATCTCCAGTACAAGCAAACTCAAATCCAAATCCCTTCACGGTAAGTGTAAGCCTCTTTCTCACACCAGATTATCATTTAGTTACACTTGTGTCTCCCATTGTCGATCTCTCATTTTCTGTTTGTTTGTGATATGTTGCAGGGGATTTTAAAGAAATGGGCATCAAATGGGTTTTCATGATAATGGTGGTAATTTCAGTAGTCTGTGTAAATGTGGAAGCAAAAGAAAAACTTTGTACTAGTACTAATAAATGGGAGTGCAAGAATTCAATATATTGTTGTAATCAGACAATTTCAGATTTCTTTCAATCTTATCAATTTGAGAACTTATTCTCAAAAAGAAACGCACCCACAGCTCACGCTGTTGGATTCTATGATTATCAATCATTTATTACCGCTTCTATTGATTTTCAAAGACTTGGATTTGGTACTACTGGTGGGAAAAAGATGCAAATGAAGGAAGTTGCAGCATTTTTAGGTCATGTTGGTGCTAAAAGTTCTTGTGGTTATGGTGTTGCTACTGGTGGTCCTTTAGCTTGGGGACTTTGTTATAATCGTGAGATGAGTCCTAGTCAATCTTACTGTAGAGATGGTTATCTGTATCCTTGTGCTCCTGGTGCTGAATACTATGGTCGTGGTGCTCTTCCTGTTTACTGGTAACTCTCTCTCTCTCTCTGGTTTATGTTTTTAGGATTTTAGATTTTTATTTATGTATGTTTGTGCATTTTGATTAGTGGAATTGCTTTGTTGATTTTTGTTCATAATTGGGTTAATTGGTCACTGTTCAGTTTAATGTTAGCTATTTATCCCCATGAAAGTATTGGTGCTATGTTTTTATATCTTAGAATTTAGGATTGTCTTTCATGGTCAGATTACTAATTTGTGGCAATTGTTATTAAAAAAATGTTTTCCCGATAGTTCAACACTCACCTCCATTACGAAGGTACACTTGATTTGTCATGCTCTCGAATAATCAACCTTTTGTTCTTGTTTTTGGTGCAAATTATGTTCAGAAGATGTTATTTCTCTCGATTTATAGTTGTTGTATCTGATATTTCACATAAACTCTTATAATCTGCTAAAGGAGAGCTTGTAAATATGAATATTTAGGAACTTCAACTACGGAGCTATTGGTGATGGATTGAAGGTGGATCTGTTGAACCATCCTGAATACCTAGAACAAAATGCCACAATTGCCTTCCAAGCTGCTATGTATAAGTGGATGACACCAATCAAGAGAAACCAACCCTCACCCCACCAAGCTTTTGTTGGAGACTGGAAGCCTACCAAGAACGACACTTTGGCCAAGAGGCTTCCTGGTTTCGGAACCACAATGAACATTCTCTATGGTGATCTCGTTTGTGGTCAAGGTGATATCGATGACATGAACGTCATCGTTTCCCACTACCGCTATTACCTTGATCTGATGGGAGTTGGTGCAGCAGATGCAGCTACAGATAATGATAATCTTAGCTGTGCGGAACAGCAAGCTTTCAACCCAACTAAAGCAGCTGCAGATGCATCCTCTTAAGCTATGGTATCTATACTCATAGTACTTGTTATAGCACCCCAACCCATTTCTAAATAGATCCTCTTCGGTGGAAAACATAAATAAGGAGGGTGAAAATATTGGTTTTTGTTAGACTAGTTGAATGGAACAGAAGGTGAAGGCCTCTTATGTTATTGCCAAAAATTTGATTGTTGTTTACCATTTGCTTTGTTTGTAGACGATTGTGTTTATGTCCTTTCAGTTATTTTCTTGTCATGCACTATTATATGTGGTTACCCTGTTGATTATGTACTTAAAAATACAATATTCTTCTTGTTAATATATTGTTGTTCTGTCATTCATTGAGAAAAAATAAACTGGACTTATTCTTGTATAAGCTTGAAATATTTGTAACACATCTTTCTAGTGAATGTTTTATATTAGTAGAAACTCCTAGAGAAAGCAAATTGGTTTCTCAGAGCTTTGTCAACCTTTATCGCTTCCTCTGCAGTAAGGTTAACTCTTGATGTCTGTCATGTGCCGCTTATGGCTTGGGACTCATCAGCAGAATAAATGTTTGCAAAGACGAGAAGCTTTTTAGTGCAGAAAATGGAAGTCGACTAACTTGAATCTGTCAGGCTGTGATTCTTGAACTTAGAGATTAGCTTGAATCAGTAAGGCTCTGGTCAGTAAGTTACCAAGTTAACACTAGTGCACCAGATGAGCACATTTGTAGTCAACACGATTTTGATAAGCTACATGTGCATGCGACAACCAGAAAAATCAACATATTTCACCGTCGTGCATAAATTTATAGATTGGATTATGCGTTCCTCCATGTAGAAGAAATATCTGACTCGACAACTGTCAACCAGAACAACTAAGACCCCTACGGAGTCTAAATTGATAACTGTAAAATAGACTGGTTTTCTGGAGAAATAATGGGTTTTCCCTTCTTCAAAATGTAGATTAAATTACCTTCTGTTCTTTGCAACCGCAAACATATAGAGAAGAATAGTTCTTAAGAAACAATACAGATAGAAGTAGAAAATTACATCTTGGAAAGGCAATACAATAAATACCATAGCAGTTTACAAAAGGCAAGGGATGCTTGAAACTGCATTCGACAGAATCAATTGCCACTAGTTTACCTCTAACAATCAGAAGCTAATCAAGTACAGAGGGTAAGCATCTTGTTCTTTTATGTAGGTGGTCTCATAATTCTCTGCAACACAACTGATCTTGCTTTGTGTACTCTACTACTACAAGAACTCACATATTCACCCAATTCATCCAAGTTCCTACTAAATATCAATACCTTATTCTCTATCTCTTGGACAGCCAACTGAATCTCATACTTGTGTTCAAGAAGCACACTCCCATTAATCTTCTCTTCAATAAACATATTTCCGTTGATCTCCCTGAAGGAATTCGTACTTTCTCTCTCTAATCGCTCCACCAAGAATCGAATATTATCCAAATCCCGAATGGCCACTATAGTCCCTGCCTGAATTGAACTTAAGACTTCCTTCTGATCTCTAAGTGCATCTTCATAACCCCTCCATAATTTCTTAAACCATCTCTCTGACGGTGCCCAAGCTGCAGCTGCTGCAGCAGCAGCCACCATTGCCGTAACAATTGGAGGCGCAGCTACCGCTGCTGCGACAACTGAGCAAATCAAAACAGTAACAAATGTAGCTGCAAAGATAATATTAGCTGTTTTTCTCCATGACTTCACTTTCTTAAGTTTCTTATCTAATTGAATTCTCTGCATTTGTAAGTTCCGTAACATTTGAAGATGTTCGCAGTAGACTGTTCCAAACAAATCTAACATCTCATTTGTAAAATGAGTTTGAACCGACTTATACCTGTCTAAATCTTCCATTGCTGTCTTATATTCATCACCTCCTGGTGTCGAATTCGCTAGTCTCTGAAGTGATGCTTTGAGAATTGTTTGTTTATCTCTAGCATTAGTTAAGCATTTTTCGAGAGCAATGCAAAAATCTAAAGTATGAAGACTAGTTCTAAAATAATCATCAATGAGAGTAAATAACTCCTTGTTATTCCATATATCTTTTTTACCTTCTAAAATAACTTCAACAACTTTTTGATCAGTTTCAAGAACACAACTAGTTACCTCTTTGAGTAAATCAAATGAGAAAGAAAGAGGTTGCTGAACTCCCAATGCTAAAGCATTAATAGCATGATTTGTTCTGGTCTGTAATTCGAAGTCGAATTTTCGAACACTGGGGTCGTTTTGAACTGCCTCATCATATGAGAGTAGATCTTCAGATGAAAGTCGAACTGGAGTGAGTTGTTCTCTGGGTGTGACCATACTACTCCCACTCAATTGGTTTCCCATCTCTTCTATCCCTCTCTCTCACAGTCAGTATATGTACAATTGAACTTAAGAATCAGAAATTGAGGTAATTCCGGATTCTGGGTGGTGTTGAGAAAAGACTAGAACTTGGGTTTGTTTATGAAGTGGAGGAGGATTTGATGAGATGCTCCATCTGGGGTTTTTTGTTGGTGCCTTTTGAGAATTTGACCAGAACTGATAGATTTGGATGAAGGCTGCGATCGAGCGAGAGAGAGTAGAAACGAGGGTCAATGGGAGAGCTTCTAGTCTTCTAGGAAATGGAAAAAGTATTGGGGCTGAGAGATTGGTTAGCAAGTGGTGGGTTTTTCTTGTCCAGATTCCATACACCATCTATGGTTTTATTTGATTCTCTTTCTTTTTCGGGCATTTAAGTGCTTAATTTATTTGGCTACCCATTTTTTCTCTGACTGACCTTGAATTCAAACAAAAGGCAATTCTACAAATAAACAACCAGACCCTTAGATTTAAACAAATCAGTTAATCAAAACCAAAAAATAAAATGATAAGATCTCGACATATTTGACAGAGATAGATTGGGCAGTAATTCTCTCAAGACTAGAGGCAAGTGTTGACCAAAGAAGTTGTCATTTTTATTACGGTAAGTAAATAATCGTTTTCCAATTCGTCACGTTTATAAGAATTGTTGCATAACCTGCTGATA
This sequence comes from Papaver californicum, assembly GCA_023531435.1. Classification (NCBI taxonomy): domain Eukaryota; kingdom Viridiplantae; phylum Streptophyta; class Magnoliopsida; order Ranunculales; family Papaveraceae; genus Papaver; species Papaver californicum. Next base: position 5,016,806 of record JAJJMC010005091.1, read on the forward strand.
GATGGATTCTAGTCATACATCTTTTATCCTGTTACTACCCATTGATATGGATTCTACACTTCCTCCAAGTGTAAAAAAAATCAGTCTTTGAATCGGTTGTTCACTCCATAAATGACAACTTAACAAAGCTTATCCCTAATTCCCGTTATTTACGAGGATCCAATACCTTCCCACACAAGCATTGAGCTCTGATGATAGTGTAAAGAAATTCTATTTCTTCCTCCTACAAACAAGTTCCTTGTAAACAGAATCATATTTACCCTTCAAAATTCTTTTTATCTTACCTGAAAAAGGCTGTACCTTGAAAATAAAATCACCTCTTTTCTCAGCTGACTTTTGCTGTAGCGTATGACCAATCATAACTCAGAATAAGTAGTACCCAAATTTGACCCATCCAAAAACCCTCTTCTCCACTTTCTCTCCTTCTCTGCAATGCAATACAATGCTCCGTTGCTTCCCTATCAAAGCAACGCAGAGTCCTAATACCTCTCCTCCATCTGCAAACCCTAGCTTCCATTTACCTTCTGCTTCATCTTCTACAAATCCAGATTCTCCTACACAAACCCAATCCTCATCAAATCCCCAAATTTCATTAACTGTTAATCTCAGCACCGAATACAAAGATTCAGTTACTACAGAATCATTCAAAGAAATCTGGTCTACAATCCATCAAGACCAACACCCTCACCAATCCGAAAATGAAACCTCAGGTGAAGAGGAAGAGAGGGAAGAAAAATCCTTATTTGTAACAAATTCAACTACTGAATTAGTTGCCCAAGTTCTTCAACCTAATAGAGATTCAGTTAATGAAGCTATTTTAAAAGCTAAACCTTCAAATCTTAGAAATTTAGTTTCATCTTACTTTGATCAAAGTGAGCGTACTTCTCGTCTCGTTTTTGAGCTTCACCATAATGTTGATCAAGCTCGTTCTCTATATTCACCTCTTCTTTCATTACTTGAAATTCTTCCTGTAGATTCACTCATGTCTCAACCTCAATGTGACTTCGCTTTCGATGTTTTCAATCAATTCGATACTAAATTAAACCCATTTCCTGAACCTAATTCACAAAATTTCGATGAAATGCGTCGTTGTTTCTCTCAACTGAAACTACAACTCGATCGACGTCTAATTAAAGCTCGAAAACAACTTCGTTTGCGTCGTAGTCTTTCTTTTTCTGTATTGTCTTTTTTAAATAACTCTCGTTTTTGTTTATCGCCGAATTTCGCTGAGAAACAACTTCATCATATAGCTCAAATTGATGCTGCTTCTAAAGGTACCTATGTGTTGAACAATGATCTCGATACAATCGATCGTCTTGTTACAAGATTATATGGTGTGGTTGAAAGTGATAAGCTGTTGATTCGGCTTGGTTTAGAAAGAGGAAAAGATCGATATCTTATTCAAGAAGTTGTCAAGCAACTTCTTAAAAATCATTCCAATTTCAGCAATCAATTGAAGGATCTTGAAGAACATCTGTGTCTATGCTTTGCTACGGTTAATAGGGCAAGGGGTCTTCTTTTACAAGAGATTGATATTTGATCAATTCCTGACTTCATGTAAGTTAAAATTTCCAAATTTATTTGTTTGCAATTGTTGTAGCTCTTTTTGTCTATATTGAGTTCATATACGCGTTCCATAAATATACATTCTTGTAGCAAACTTCATTACTTAGAACTTCGAAAGAGAGGATGATTTTACCTTATTATATAGAGAAATGGAACTCATTTGAACCCTATGCTAATATGAGACCTACGGTATTTGTACACATTTTCCAGCACAGAAATTTACCATAGATAGTACCGTGACATCAGAAAAATGTAAAGTTAGATCAATAAAGAAATACTCCCTCCGTTTCAAGAAAAGAGTTACTTTTCCTATTTGCACAATTGTTAAGGCAAGACGAGAGAGAATAACTTTTATAATTTATTTCCAGATTTACCCTAATAAAAAGTTTAATACAACATATATCTTTATAATGAGAATAATAACATTTCTTAAAATAACAAAGGTAGTTTTGAAAGTTTGTTATGTTGAAAAATGAAAGTAACTCTTTTGTTGAAACAAAAATTTAAAGAGAAAATAACTATTTTCCTAAAACGGAGGGAGTATTTGCTAACAGCTCTCATAACAGGCTGCAAGTTACATTACACTACGGAAAACTGATAAGAGAAAAATGACACAGGACAGATGCAGAAAGCAAAAACTAGAGGCAGAATGACAAAACAAAAGTGCACCTTTCTTTTGTTTGCGTCACTTTACATTGTTCAATAAAATTTATATAGTTCAATAAATGTATGAAACTTTCTTTCTTATGGGGATGTCGTGTGGCTTTTATTACTGTTTCTTCTGCACTGTTTTGAGTTTCTACTAAGACGATAGATAGATGTTTGGAGGTTGATAATTACTCTTCCTAAAAAATTGGAGAACTACATAGACTTGGTATAGGTTTTGTATTGTTTTGACCCACTTCTGAACCTGATTAGTTGTAAGAATGTAGATGCTCACCTCCTACATCTGTAGAATGATCATTTCCTGATAAAAATTATGCCAAAAAATTCGAGTTAGATTTAATCACATTTTCTTCAATTAGGTACTTGCATTATTGATGTGAAAAACATAAATTACAAATCAAAAGGAAAAAATGAACATGATTGCGAGGAGTGGTAGGGGGAAAACCTGGTCGCATACAGGGCATTTGTTGCTCCTCTCCATCCATTCGAGGATGCAGGCAAGGTGATAGTGATGGTGGCACTTGGTGGGAATCTTTGGGTTCTCCGTTTCATAACCTGCGATTTGCCAGATTTGAGTTCATGCAAATTAAACATTACAAGTAGATTGATACTGAAGGATACAGCAGATATTAATATATTGGTGGTGGTATTAGTAGTGCACTTACCATAGAAACAAGTAGGGCAATAATTGTCATCGTCAATTAGTGAGTCACATCTCTTGAGTTCCTTGGGTGAATCAACTTGGGTTTCCTTGTAGCAGTCAGTGGCAGGGACTCTGTCAGTGGTACTTTTAAGGTTATGCGATAGCTCATATGTTTGATCCAAACTCCCAGCATCAGTTACTGGTTGAAATTGTTGTTGTGGTTGTTCCTGTTGGATCTGCTGCTGCTCTTGTTCTTGAACTTGCTGTTGCTGTTGTTCTTGTTGAAGCTGCTGCTGCTCTTGTTCTTGATCTTGCAGTTGCTGTTGTTCCTGTTGGAGCTGCTGCTCTTGTTCTTGGTCTTGCTGTTGCGTTTGTTGCTGTTGGAGCTGCTGCTGCTCCTGTTGTTGTTGTCGTTCTTGTTCTAGCCGCTGTTGTTGTTCTCGTTGTTGTTGCAGTTGCAGTTGCTGTTGCTGTTGTAGTTGTTCCTGCTGCTTAAGTTGTTGCTCTTGTTGCCGCTGTTGGATGTACTACTATCTTGATATTTTGGTTCCTTTCACCCTCTCTGAGCCTCCCTACATATCTCCCATCTGCTTTATAAGTTCATAGGCTAAAACAAAGTAGGAAGATAAGTGAAGTGTGTTGGTTATACTATTTGCAAAAAAAAATTATTTATTTTTTGCCCCAAAAGATGCACATACCTTGAGTCAATGATAAATTCTGGTTCCCTGATCTACTACTTGAAGGCTGTTCACAAAAAAGAAAACCAACAGTTTTTATTTTTTACATAATCCAACACAATGAATTAACCAAAGACTTGATTTTAATTTAACATGAAAAACCCCCTAAAACAGTCTAATCCCAATTCTCAGTTACTGTTTATCCCTTTGATAATCCAAAGAAAAACCAAATTAAGAAAACTAGAATTTGCGCCATGGAAATTTGTCCAGCTAGTCTGCTTCAGAAACAAGTTTTTCCGACAGTGGTAACAGAAACAGCCACAAAGATGAGGGAAGAAACAAAACTCAAACGTATTCATGTGATCGGTGAATCAATTGATCATCAAATCAAATAACAGAAGACAACCTAAAGATTATTACAACTGAGTTTCGATATTCTTACTGTTCTTTCATTCCTTGTAGGTTGAACTTGATATGCATTCTGATGACCAACAAAGGGTTTGGATTGATTTTGAGCGTGTTGAACCGGTCGAACACAAGCCGCACCCATTGCATTGAGATCACAAAATAGATACAGAAAACAATCTCCTCTCCTTCTTCTTCTTCTTCTCCGGAAACAAATATTTGTTTAGTAGTTATAATATTTCGAAAACAAAATATCTTTAAACTGTGTTCGTAAAGAAAAAGGAATTCAATACGAAAACCACTTCGGGCTAAAAGAAAGAAAGAATAAAACCGAGTTGCAGGGATAAAGAGATTGAGAAAAGGTTAGAATATGAAAACGCTTTTTTTAGAGAATTTCGGTGGTAGTTTTGAAAAAATCTCCACTATCATATCAAAATACAACCCATTTTATATGCTCTTCTTTGTCTTTTACAGTTTTCCTTGCTTATATATAAAGAAAACTAACCAAACTCGAAAACAGAAAAGTAAATATAGAATATTTTTAACTAACAGAAATGATCTAATCCTTGATATAGCAGGGTTGAACTTTTCGGAATCTTCGTTTTTATTTTATTTTCCTTATTTTTTGTATGTTTATTCTGTTCGGAATTTATGTATTTCCTCTTTTTAGGACTCTAATTCTGGGACCTGTTTGATGTCTACATACTACCTTAACGTAGACATGTTGACGAGTAACTAAGTATATTCTCGTTTCAACTTAGACCATATGATGCCGCAAATTACCATTCCGTGGTAGGCTTCACTGGAGGTCATATTGGTTATTCCCTAAGTTGTTTGTTTTGTGCTAGGCAAGAAAGCTCCGCTGCTGTCAGTGTGCAGATAGCAGGGAATCTCAAATTTAATTTTCGGGAATCTTAGGTATTTGAGAGTATTCGTTGTAAAGTCTATGTACCAATCCGTGGCTAGTTACAACTGTGCGGAGGTGAATCTGCTTACAATATGATAATGAATTAGAAATGCACCACGAAAGAAAAAAAATGTCCAGCCTTCACAATTTGAATTCTATAAACACATCAAGAACGAAATAAAACATTTCAGATCAGCAAATAGTTCTTTATATGTGCGCACTTGGGCGTGCCCACATCATAATCCATTACCCTGACTTCTGAAACGACCATAATATCATAAAACTCATGCTGACACTGACAGACATCTATGATAAAATCAGCAAGCAATGCAAATCTTCAATAATATGAAAACATGCTGCAAAATCCAGAACAATACAAAAAATCTCTACAATGGTAAGAAACATTTACTAGTTACTGAATCCCAATAAGTAATTGAGAGAATTTTTTGTCAAAAGGGTGATTTAATATCACATTTCATGTTGTTGTTGTCCCCTATAAATATGAGAAAGAAGTAATATTGTGTCGATAAACTGTACAAGAAGACGACCTCAATAGGACTTACATCTCTTCCTCCACAACTCTTCTTACCTTGCTAATGAGCTTCATATGGCTTCAGCTTACAGTAGATGATAACAGCCTAGAAAAGCTTCACCAGCTGATCAAAATCAAGGTAGAGCTCACTGATCAGCGATATTGACAGCTATCCCAGATGCTGTGCAGATAAAATATGAACATAAATGATTTTTCTTTTAATGTGCAGATTCACACAACCGCTTACTATGAAGATATAAACCTCCACACAAAAGTTTTCACAACTTTTACAGTCGCTCCAATCATTAATAACCAACAAACAGCACAGAGTGCCACAAGTATCGACAGGAAGAAGTAACCCCCATTTCTGTTAGTATTTCTCCTCCCCACATTAGGACGTACACCTCCACGAACCTCTGTTCTAGGAATTCGAACTCTACCAAAACTTGACATACGTTCAAATGCACGGTTAATTATGGCATTATCTGCCGCTATTGCAGGAGGAGTTGGAACTGATCCCAATAAAGAAGAAATTGCTGAGGAAAACCAAGTGTCCACGTCATCATCCACATTGTTACTTCCTTGGTTATGTGTTTGCTGACCAACAAAGTTACCCGAAGAACCACCAGAATGTATTACATTTGTACCTAAAGATTAACGAGCCACATCAGGAACCTACTTAGCAATGACAGCTTAGCTAAGTGATATACATTGATTAATGGGACCTCGAGTCAGACTTATATATACCTGAATTTAATGGAGCCATAGGCGCCAGATTTGATTCTGATGAAACAAATCCACCAAGGTTCTGATCATGCAACCAAAGCTGTGAAGTAACGTGCTCGTTTTCATAAACTAGGTGGTTTGGTTGCATTTGGTGATTCGAATCGCCTGTTAGTTCACCAATAGGATTATTAGAATACAGATGTGAGTTAGTTTGTCGATCGATGGCTTCCGTGTCTCGAAGATACTTGGCTGCATCAAAGTAAAATTCAGGCTCTTCAGAGAATAAGCTGTTATCAGCATGATTTACATCAGAATAGCCAGGCTGCGGACCGAGAAGATCATTGATTTCCAAGAAGTTATCGTCATCGAGTTCAGGAAGAACCAGTTCAGAAATATATGGAGGTGCAGATGAGACTTCGGGTGCCTCGGTTGATGGTAAATGAGAAATAGCCAAACGTGTCACATCAAAGCTATACTGTGTATCGTGCTGAATATAAGAAGGATTCAAGACCATGCTGGGTTCAGCAGAATACATTTCCATAGGGGGGCCCATCATCATACTATTGTCATATCCTTTCTCAACACCACCCTATATTGACATAACAAATACACTGTTAACAAATTTTATGAGCTAAAAATTAGAAAATAAAAGCTAAAAGATCAATTGTTACTCAAGTTCGATGCCAAGGTTACCAGAAGCTATACCTTGATTGACAGACATTCATGACCATTTTCTTGCTGATTTGTATTTTCGGTTTCATTGGCAATGAGCCCCAAAATCTCATCGAGGAGGTCAGACTGTGGCTGGCGTTGATTATCAACTAAAGATTTATCACCATTGACATTGGTATCCAAATGTTGCACCTGATCATGGTTTGGTGCAGTTGCTTCAACCAGATCACTGTCATCAGCCCAATCCTCCTCTCTGAATGGAGCCCCATATTGTTCACCATTTTTAGGACCAGCTCCACTTTTCTTGTAAACCTTATACAGGGCATAACAATCCTGCAAAACGAAAAAAACCCAGAAAAAATTTCATTAGGAAAACTCAAAATCTAAGAAACTCAACTGGGTAATCAACACAAGGTTTTAAGAAGATTAAAGCATTATCAGGATTTATACCACCGCAGTTTTGCATCTCTTAAGCTCCTCTTCATCCAAAGTATATTCGTGCATGACCCAATCAGTTCTCCCACCACTAGGAGCACGGCCTCTATAGAAGACTAGGGTTTTCTTACATCCAACGGAACGAGAGTTCCATTCAATGCGACGATCTTTCCCTGTCGCCTTCCAATAACCTTGTCTAGTTGCCCGATTTGACCTCCCCCCATTCGGGTACTTCCTATCTCGGGGGCTAAAGAAGTACCATTGTCTATCTCCAGTCTTCAGAAGAGATTGAGCTGCAATTCAGTAAGTTAAACAACTGATCAGTTCAATTAGATTACAAATTTGAGACCCTCGGTTAAAGTACCCAATCTTACACAAAACCCTAATCCAAAATTAAATAAAAATCAAATCAAATTAAGCATGCAGCTGAGCTTAATAATCTATCTTTTCAAATTGAAATCAGAGTTAGGGAAAAGGTTACCTGGTAATTCTTCAGGATCACACTTGTAGACATCTATATCAGCGATGGCATTAAGCTTTAATCGACGGCGGCAAGTCTTTCTTTTAAGATAATATAGAACTAATTCTTCATCAGTTGGATGAAATCTAAACCCAGGTGGCCATCCTTTTGGATCTCCGAAGAAATCATCTTCTGCACTTTTATTAGCAACAACCATAGCACCACCACCACATCCCCCACCCCCTCCCCCGACACATGAAGAATCAGCAATCCTCATCTTTTTTCTTTTTTTTTACAGATTAAAACCCTAGAAACTTACTTCTATATACAACACTAGAAAAACCAGATTCTAAATATATCGAAACCGTATAATATGAGAACTAATAGGAATAGATCAAGATCTTTTTACCTACAAGAACTGGAAACGCCTGTAGAAGCGGTTGCGGATACGGAGACACTTTGCAGCGATGAACTTCGGCTTTTTCGAGGCTTCTTCCTTCTCTTCTGTTTATCAGTCGAAGAGAAGAGGAAAAAGTATACGAAGACCAAAAAAAACTAATCCCAATTCGCAGAAGAAACGATAAAGTAGTCAAACCAAAATGCTTAGCTAGGGTTAGTTATTATATTACTCCTTATAGTTAGTGCACTGTCACCACATACCTCTTTACTGCACATAATTAGCCAGAATTTGAGTAGCTTAGAGCCTTTGCCACTACTATCGTCGTTCATTGACCTCGCTTAGTAGCTCAATGACAGCGATCTCAGCTTCTTCTGTGTGACTAATAGCATGTCTAGATATCACTCTCGAAGTTCCTTTTAACTTATGGAAGCGGAAATATCAGAAGGAAATATGAGTACATAATTTTATAATAACTTTTAAAAATAAAAATAGTTAGTTTTTATAAAATTAAAATATTTTGTTTCTAATTTCTACTTTTAAAAAAGTAAAAATATTTTTGATTTTAGTATCCAAACAGACCATAAGGATCTAACATGATTCCGTATAACACCTCCAATGTGTATCGATGGCACGTAGTAATTCTTATGTGGCGCGCACATCCTGACTTGATTTGTTATTTTGCCATGTAGTAATGATTTTTTGGCATACTGGTAATGTTTTGGCAAAAAAAATAAGAACGGCCATTTAAGAATGACGTGTTCTTATTTGACTCACCATGTTAAAGCGACGCTACGAGTACAACAGCTGAAAATAGTTTTTTTATTTATTTTGAGTGGAGGAAAAGGTCAATTGCATCTGATTACAATATCATTGTGAGAACACCGAAGACCAATCAACAATTTTGTGAGAACACCATGAGTTCCGAAAGACTTACATTTTCAACCATAACTTCTCTTATCCCTTTTACTTTGTACATGCGGGTTTGAAACATTAAGTATGTCACGTTCGAAATGTAGTGTCCATTTGAAATGGTCTGAATTTTTGAGCTGAAAACATATTAATCGTCCAAATCTTTTGTGATCACCAAACATACAAAGGAAGTGGTGTCACAACTAAAATTGCTTAAAGATGACAATAGTACGATAACTAAGATGAATCGATACACAATAAAAAATATAAAGAATAAAAGACAATCACAATAATAACAAGATGATACAAAAATTATAGTGGTTTTATATTTAACTGTTTATATTCACTAATAAAATGATTAGATTTATAAATAAGATCAAATTTTTATCAATACAAAAGAAGAAAAAATATAGAAATTTGGATAAAAGATACATTTTCTAACCAAAAAATCATAATTAAAATCCACTACTCTAATTAGAATCAGAAAATCTCGTATGTATCATACCTAAGCTCTTTCGTCTTCTTTAACGCCTTCTCTCTGTTTTTCTCTTCCGATCTTCCAACCCCTTTTCTTGTTCAAGATTCTGGTATTTATAGCCAATTCATGGGGTCCCGCTAATTAACTTTGCCACATGTTCATTCTTATCTATCTTTGATGAGTCATGTAATCCCGCAAGTCTTTCTTAGTGTATTACTTATCATCCCGTAGCTTTCCTACGGTCTGGTCCCGTAGTCTTCCTTCGGTCTTGTATTTTATTATTACTTTCGGATTAGGATTATAGCATGTCTGACACGCAGCTTCTTATCAGTGAATCGTCATGATTTAGTCCTTTTTGTCCCGCAACTTGTAGAGTCGACACGCGTTTCTCTGGTCAGTATTCATCATTACACTTTTAATGAGTCACACTTTTCCCGCACCCTGAAATCAATCATGCAGTTAAAGTTATCTGTTTTAATCAGAGCTTCCGTACTTTCCCGCAACATATGCATTTAATGCTGTTACTTTCCCGCAACCTACGTGTTACTCATGCAGTAATTATGTCAGACTTTATATCTGTTGACTTTTCAGAATTCCTTTACAAAGTTTTGTTCGGGTGTTTCTCTTCGTACTTTAATTCATTACTCCTTTAATAATTCCTGGACACGTGTCAATCGAGATTTATTCTCTCACACCTTTAGTATTTCTTAGTGTTCTTGGCAAGAAAAAATATTTTTGTTTTAAACTAGGGCAATTTACATGTATCTTTCTAAGGTACGAATGAGTCATTCGACATAAAAACTAGTTATGTTGTTTCTCTCTTCTTTCCATCACCCGCAATATCCACTTGTATTTGAATCTTGAAATACAGTAGTAAATGACTAAAGAAAAAAATATCCATAGAAAACCCTAACATTTTGCATCTAGTCTATACTCTATAGTTTATACCATTATAGTGGAAAAATATCTAGCTGCCACGTGAAGAGATCCTAAGGCACTAGTAATATAAAAAAGTATCACCGAGAAATATGGGAAAGAAGTTGGAGAATTACCACTCGCATCTCAAGATATCAACCGCCAGTATCAGATCAGGACATGCGGAAAGCACCATGGCCTCATCAACGGACGAGTTTGAATTAGGGAACAAGAGCATTAAATGCTACGAACAGGCATGTAGAGTTGGACTTGCAAAGTTGGACTTTGTCAGACTTGGGCAGAGAAAGATGACAAGACAACACAAGATACTTCGAGGATCCTGCGAATAAAAAACATACGAGGATCGAATGAGGCTCGAATTAGGGTGGCAACTCATCCGAAGTCGAAGTATACGAGCACGAGGATGAAGTATCGAACACGAGGTCGAAATATACAAGTACGAGATCGTAGCATATAAATTCTAGTGTTTATTCGTACGAGTGAAAAAAGAAGGATAAACTTTCCGCGTACGATAAAACATCAAATAGGATGTACCATGTAAGTAGGATAATGTAATGTATAAGCATCCCTATTTATAAAAGCTTGAATGTATCTCGGTAAAAAGGTTTAAGGTTTTTCTAAGACTCAAAAGATATGTTAGCTCTACCATAAATAGAGAATAAGTCTTCAAGTTGCAATAAACAGTTTTCACTATTAATCTTGAGTTCTATTTCATCTTTAAATAAGGAATATAGGTAGATTATTAATTACTTTTTCTTCTTTTTAATTTTACCTCACTTTAATGGATAATCTACATCTCGAAGGTGTGGTTTTGCACCATAGATTCACTATATTGTATAGTTATAAACATGATTATTACAATTTGGCCTAGAAACAAGGAAGATTTATAAGTCTGTCGGTTAAACTTTGTGGTTTGCAGTCATTAGCTCTTACTTTATTTTGTCAATGCTCTTGATCCCAACTTCTTTAAAAACCCTAAAGATATGCCTAGAAATTAGCTCATCCTTGATATAAGACCGAAAAAGTAGTAGTGTATCAACAATATGTCTGCTAGTGTTCGATAAAGGCTTGTAAAGATTAGAAGCAGAGATTTTTGGCAAGGAAGGGGTATTATATGTTTTACATTCTTTTCTTTTTTTTTAAATGTTATATGTTTTACGTTCTTTATTTTTTTTTAAAATGTGTAAAACCTAAAAAACCTGGCGTTTCTTGAGCCTTCAAGGAAAAACTCAGATCTGGCCACAACTGGTAGTAAAACCTGATCTACTGGTAAAAAGAGTGTCCAAGGCAGAACCCTAAAAAGAAAGGAGGTGGTAAGTATAAAACATATTCTCAGTTCAACAGAAGGGACCACTAAAAATGGTGGCACGGATGTCGACTAAAAGTTTTCTTGCTTTCAAATAAAGATCTGTTTTGGGGATGATTTATGACAAAAGTGATGTTGCATTTAAGATTTTATAAAAAAAATGTATTATCCATAACTAACTCCAAAAAGAGAGTGAATGACCCAGTTGCAGAGGCAAAAACAAATCTGAGTATGACATACCATACAAGGAGGGTTTGGAGCAGACTTCGTTAAATTTTTTCGGATTTTGAAAAGCGTGTAAAAATAAAGATTAGCTCGAGCACAAAGTTGTAAAATTGTCTTTTCCTGGAATACAGGTGGACGATGAATACAGAAGAGGAAGCAGCAAGGATAAAAACTTATAAACGGAAGCATAAGGGCAATGAAAATGATCCAGGAGGGTCTACCACTGAAGAAATATTCAAAGATGGACTCATGAGTTCGGACACAGAATTATATGAGGAAAGAGAGACGTTGAAGGTTACCAAATTAGTGAACGAAATCGTAGGGAAAAGAAAATACGATGAGGTGCTGAAAATTTAATCAGTAAACCTGGAGGACAAATTTATGAACACTGAAGAAACCCTAACAGTATATGAAACTACGAAGATCCAGAAGTAGCAAGATGAAAAGATTTATGGACTGGAAGTAATAAACCAGAGCTTAGAGCAAGAGAACCGATATATCCGAGCGAAAAAAGGTAGAATCTACATCAGCGAAGATGAAATGACAAAAGAGCCACGAGATATGGAGCCAAAGCATGCCCGAGGGAAAAAGTACAAGCACAAATAATGCTACAAAGAGCCCTTTGAAAAGATGGAACAAGAACAAAAGATAATGGATAAGATGGAAGCAATGTACAATAAAATGCGAGGTCTCTCAAAAAGATAATGGATGAAATGACAAAAGAGCCACGATAATCCCCAAGGGAACCGTCTCTCAGAAGTTATGACAGAAGCAGAACGAACACCATTCACGAAGGAACTAATGCAAACCCCGTTTCCACCAAAATACTCGATATCAACGTTCACATCCATCTTCGACGGGTCCACCAAGGCAGTCTAGCATATCCAAGCATACAAGCGATCATTGCTACCATGGAGCGAGCACGATGTAGTCTTATGTAAATTTTTCCCATCTAACTTGAAGGAGGAATCTCTTGCATGGTTGATGCGCTTCCAAAGCGATCAATTTCCAACTTCGGGAGTTATCTGAAACCTTCCTAGAAGCCTACATGCATAACAGTTCATTGAGGCCAGAAATCGATCGAATCTATGCACTTAGAAAATGAAATGACGAAAGTTTACAAAGTCTCGTGAATAAATAGAGGAAGTTGTGCACCAAGGTAGGTAAGGTCTCCGAAGAGAATCAAATCCTAGGCTTACTAGGCAGCCTTAAGAAAGATGATCCAATCTTCATCAAGTTGTTCAATAACATCCCAACCAAGTTAGGAGCCCTGCGAGAAATGAACACTACATCGTGTTGGAAGAAATTTAGGCGTCAGCAGCCAAAACCCCACTGAATGCAAAGAATGTTCGAGCAAACCTCGTAGAACCATCCCTAACAGTTCCGGCAGCCCCATTGAATCAGATGAGCATACCACAAGCACAAAGCACCTACACACCATGAAGTGGAGGATATCAACCCCACCACGGGTTCCAAGGAAGATGAGGAGGAAATAATAACACGTGGAAGAGACAACGATTTGAAGACAAAACATACACCACTCTCAATGCTTCGCCTGAAGAAATCCTTGTCGAGATAGAAAAAAGAAAACAATGTGATCTACCCCTTCAACCGAGGAACTGTACCATCAGTCCCTGGTTAAGACCGTGGATGGTGTGAATTCCACAGAAATGCAAGACATGCCATGAACAACTGCCGCAACTTGAAGAATAAAATCCAGCGCCTGATAGAAGGAAATCTGCAACAATTTGTCAGCAAGCCCAACCAAGATAGTCAAGTCCATCATGTCACTATTGTAAGAGGAGTCCCATATCTCGGATGCAACACCATCATGTACTCCGAAGTAACAAAGCTAAATTTCAAGAACACAATCATGACAAGGATCCACAAGTGAAATCGCAAAGGTGAGGAAATTTTTAGTGTCTCTACGGACGGACCAATGTTTCCATGGATGGTGCAGCTCATATACATCTCATCTAAAGATGTGCCCTTAAACGGGAAAAGCCACAATGATCCATTAGTAGTCACAATGAAGGTCGAAAGTATTGCCATGCCTAAGATCCTAGTAGATGGAGGAAGTTTGGTAGAAATACTCTTCTACGATACATTCAAGCAAATGAGGCTCACCAATAAAGATTTGATACCATCAACATACACGATCTATGGATTCAATGGAGCAGCGCCAAAACCAAAAGGAGAAATCAATTTGAAGATTGATTTGGGAATGGTAAAAACTATCACCACTTTCTATGTTATAAATGTCAAATTTTCGTACCATGCTATCATCGGGCGATCATGGGTAGCTAGCATCAAGGGAGGTGCTTCAACATAGCACCAACATGTACGATTTCCCACACCTAGAGGGATAGCTGAAGTCCTCCGGAATACAGAAGAAGCAAGATATTATAACCAGATGGACACACAAATGCACGAAGGGGCAGAAGAAGAAAAACGATCAATACGAAGAAAGATAACAGATGAGCGAGAGTAAACTGAAATCGATGAAGCCATTGCCAAATCTTTGAAAGAGTAGGCCGACCAAAAGGATAAACCGAGCATCAGTCAGGAGGAAAATCCCGAGCTCCCATAACAATTACAGCATGTGACTCCTTTTGGAGCACAAAAAATTAGCTTTCACAGCAGTAGAGCCATCGAAGGAAATCAACATCGGGACTCCCGAAAAATCCAAAATCGTGAAGATAGGTTCTTTAATGTCGAGTGAAGAAGAAGTCGAGTTAATCGAGCTGCTAAAGGAGTTCATCGATGTTTTCGCATGGAGTATGGAAGACATGCCAAGTATTGACCCCGAGATATGTTGTCACCATTTGAAGATCGACCCTAAGGCCAAATCACATAAACTGATAATACAAAAGTTGGCGCCCATGTACCACGAAGCTGTATAGGAAGAGCTTCAGAAGATGATGGCGTCAGGAATAATCCGAGAAGCAAAGTATCCCCAATGGATCTCAAATATGGTGATAATACCTAAGAAGACAAGAGGAGTCAGAATATGCATCGATTTTACCAACTTAAATAAAGCCTGCCCAAAAGATAACTTCCCACTGCCCAGCATTGATCAACTCGTAGATGCAACAACTGGGTACGAAAAGCTCTCTTTCATGGATGGACATTCGGGATACAATCAAATCTCGTTAGCTGAAGAAGATCAAGAGCATATGTCATTTTTTACTCCACGAGGTTTGTATTGTTACACAAAAATGTCATTCGGATTAAAGAATGCAGGGGCAACATATCAGAGGCTCGTGAAAAAAATGTTCGATTAATGGGTGCACAAGACTATCGAGGTTTATGTCGACGACATGTTGGTCAAGAGCAAAAAATCCAAAGACCATGGATCCGACCTCGGAGATATCTTCACCCAGATGAGAAAGTTCAAAATAAAGATCAACCTAGCTAAGTGCATATTTGGCGTCACATCAGGTAAATTCCGGTATGAAATAGACCTAGACAAAGTCAAAGCAATATAAGAAATGCCCTCGCTAGTAAGAGTTAAAGATGTGCAAAGATTAAATGGGAGGCTAGCAGCACTCGGAAGATTCATCTCTAGGTCCTCGGACAAATGCAAACCATTTTCCAATACTCTCAGGAAAGAAGATGCTTTCAAATGGAGCGAAGAATGTGAGGATGCTCTTTAGAGCTTTTTAAACGTATCTGGTAACCTCCCGAGATTACAGAGACCCGATACCAATAAAACATTATATTTGTACATGTCGGCAACATCATATTCCATCAATGATGTCCTAGTTCACGGGGAATCCAAAGCTGAAGAACCAGTCTACTTCATCAGTAAAACCCTCACATCTGTTGAACAAAATTACACGAAGATCGAACAGATAATCTTAGCATTGCTATTTTTCACTCATAAGTTGAGAATTTTCAAGCACATGTTATCAGAGTCTTGACCAAGTCCCCCATAGAGGCAGTTTTTGAAAGCGCAAAGAAAATCGGGAGAATAGCCAAGTGGAGTGCATAAATCAAATAATTCGGGATACAATATGAATTAATCACATCCAACAAATCCCAAGCCCTGGACGATTTCCTCGCTGACTTCCCTCTCTCAAAAGAAGAAGAGATCGAGAAAATACCCGGTATGAGAGAAGACGATGAGGACCAGCCCGACTTACTCAAATCATGCAATCCAAGGCGATGGGAGGTGTTTGTGGATGGATCCACAAACAAAGAAGGAGTTAGTCTCGAAATGATGTTCACTTTGCCAAGAGGAAATAGGATCGTGTAAACCTTTAGATTACAATTTCCTGCCACGATTAACGTAACAAAGTACGAAGCTGTGATTCATGCTATCAGGATAATAGAAGAAATGGGAATGGAAGAGGTCCGCCTCACCAGTGATTCCCAGCTTGTCATCAGAAAAATCGAAGGAAAGTATCAAACTCTCGATCCGTGCTTACAAGCATATCTCAGGCTGGTCCAGCCGCATGCATTGAAGATCGGGAACATTAAGTTCAGACACATTGGAAGAAAGGATAACAGACATTTTGATACCTTGGAATCCATCTCCTCCATGATGAATGATCCATAAGTCATGGAAGTACGAATAGGGAGAATCTTGCTACCATCCATACCAAGACAAAATACCCTCGACGTAATGATAACCAATCAAGCGAGCGAACCTACAAGAGACTGGAGAACACCTATTTGTGAATATCTCGAGCAAGGATTACTACCATTAGATTCCAAGGAAGCACATAAGATTCGAAGTAGATCAGTGAACTATGAAGTCCGAGGTGGAATCCTTTACAAAAAAAAAAAATCATTTTTAGGACCATTGCTCAGGTGCTTGTCCAAGGAAGAGGGGTATATGATCATGACAGAATTACATTATGGAGATGGGGGAACCACGGTTGCACAAATATTTGGCACACAAAACCAAGGTAGAGGGATACTACTGGTCGTATATAAATGAAGATGCCAAATAAATGTCCAAGCGATGTGAAGAATGTCAGCGATATGCAAAAGCAATCCACACACCTGCAATGAGTCTAAACTCTGTCCTCAGTCCTTGGCCATTTGCAAAATGGGGAATTGACATCGTAGGACCATTAGTGCCAGGCTCAAAGCAAAAAAAATTCTTAATCGTCGCCACTGACTATTTCACAAAGTGGGTGGAAGCTAAAGCACCGCAACGAATTCGAGACAAATATGTGTTCATCTTCATCTTCGAGAACATAATTTAAGGAAAAGAATATAAGCCAGTACCTACAAGATACGAGCGGCCAAGTCAACTCCAATATATCCTGCGAGTAATGGTCAAGCTGAAGCAACAAACAAGACAATTGCTGAAAATCTCAAAAAGAAGATAGGCGATCACTATGAGACCTGGTGCGAATAATTGCACAATGTCCTCTGGGTTTACCGAACAACCAGTTGAACAGCAACAAGGATGTCCCTATTTCTCCTGAACTATGGAACAGAGGCAATCCTCCCCACATAAAAGATGATTCCAACAACCAAAACTGAAGCATGGGAAACCTCAACTCTGATCTCATATTGGCCAAATTAGATGATTTGGAAGAAAACCGAGTAATCACGTTCCACCATACGGAAAACTATCAGCGAAGACTCGGGAGAGAATATGAGGAAAAAGTGCACGGATGAGAATATCAACCAGGCGAGCTAGTACTCAGGGAAATCTCTTCGCACCAAAGGGACAAAGCAGGAAAAAAACACGCGCCAAAATGGGGAGGACCCTTCACGATCATCGAGAAGGCTGGCCAAGGAGCATATAGATTACTATTCCCAGAAGGGAAAAAATTACAACATCCACGGAGTGCTGCTCATCTAAAGAATTATTATCCTTGATATATTGTAACGATGATGCAATTTTAAATAAAATAAAAATATCTTTGAGTCATCTATCGTGAATTTTTTTATTTTCGGGCATGCAATTAAGACCTAAACCATCTCATAAGATGTTGTTATCCTTCCAAGGATAAGTACAGGCATACAATTAAGACCTAATCCATCTCATAAGATGTTGTCATCCTTCCAAGGATGATTACATGCATATAATTAAGACCTAAGCCATCTTCTATGATGTTGCCACCTTTCCAAGGAGTGAGTACATGCATCTGCAGCTAAGACCTATGCCATCTGCGAGATAAAGACCGGATGATGTCCTACAATGGAGGTACTCGGGCAAGTCAATCCACAGGGCCTAGTGTGATTGATTGTCAAGGGAACCATCCTCTATAAGAAACCACCTAGAAAGGTTACAATGGTAGATAAGGGGATGGACCTTATAATAGGCATAGGTCTCGATGTGTATATATAGAGACAAAGCTTCGATATGACCGGAGCATGATAGGAGTACGACTATCAATCAAAGACCTAAAAGGGCAAACAAATATAAATACACGTGAAATAATCGTGCGAATAAACATACATTTATTAAAGAAAGATTGACGACATATCAACAAGCATACAAAGTTGCAGTGAAGTATCACAACAACACAGAAGATTGTAAAGAAAGAACACATCGTGGAAGCAACAAGGTGCGGTTGCAAACCATATAAATACGAGGAGTCAAAGCAAACGTATCAACAAAAGTAATAGGCGAAGGACATCAAGACATCGTAGAAGAATATAAGCAAGTATTAATACTTCGTAATAAAGACATATTCTTCTACTCAGTCCCGATGACAGCATTAAAGTAAATAAACAACAGACAAACAAGCATATAGAAGAAACAAAGCTATTCAGAAAAAGTAGCTGGAACACGTTGAGCCCCACGAGCAAGCCTCTTCTGCTCCTGCTTCATCCGATCCTCTAGCACCTTCTTCTTGCATATCTCCATCATTCCCTTTTGGTATTCAACTATGAGCTCAGCTCTCAATTTCAGGATTTAGGCCTCTGAATGAATACATGATAAACGATATTGATCTTGAAGATTGGAATTCTCCTTAGTAATAATATCAAGACTATCCTCAGCGTCATATTTGGCACCCACTGCCTCGGCTAGTTGTAACTCCAGTGAGCTAGCCTTCTGTTGTGCACCTACATAAGCAAGCAATGACAAAGCATAAGTACACGATTCCACTATAACATTCAATACGAACCTGTCATAGGACGAGTACCTTGAGTCTGCGAAATCATATCTCCTAAGGTTATTTCGGTATCTAGCCTCGATGAATCTAAGGCGATAAAACGACTTTCTTCAAAAGAAATTCCGGTAGAGATACTCATGCAATTAGCCATATGATCAATATACTCCTCGAGAAGCCTCGCTATATCATTATACACAAAATCTAGCTCCCTCTGAGCATCATTAATATCAGATTGGGCTTTGCTAAAGATGGTTTTATCTCGCTTTATTTGAGAAGAATAAGTGTTTGGTTAGTCTTCTATTTTGAAAGTCTCTCATTCGATGCCATAAGGTCTTGAATTCGAGAATCCCTCGATATTAATGCAGATCGAACATCAGCAAGGTCCTTATTCTGCTATTGAATACGACGACGAAAGACTTCCACATCTCGAGTCAGATAACTAATCTCAGATTTCAAATTACCAATAATAGCATCACGTTGATTTATCTCGAGTTGAAAAATGTCAGAATTTCGTCTCAAATTTCTACCTGCTCTGACTGCATCGATATAATATACCAGAAACTATCGGCTCGAAGAGTACTTGAGAAAATAAGGAAAAACAAAACAAATGAAAAAGCGAAGGTAGAACTCACCACGAGCATCGCGAAGCTCTGTTCGAAGTTGATCAACCTGAACAACCAAGCCTTGAGCACGATCTCGCTAAACCTCATATACATGTTCATGGCCTGGACGAATTTCCAATTCTGAGATAACACAAAGAGACCCTCAGAACCTGAGCAATATCTAGTTATTGCATAAAGTAACAAGAAGCACTCAAGGCTATACCATAAGATGAACTTGATCAAACACTCGATTATTGCATGGACGAACAACAACAACAACCTCAACTGCGGACATATCCGTGAAGCTCGGAGAAATTAGAACATTACCAAGGGGACCAAGCCCAACCATCTCACCACCACAATCACCACTAACACCAGCAATATACGATTCAACTATAGCATCCACAAGGGAATTACCCCCAATATTAACAATAGAAGAACCACTCCCATCACCCACAGGGGAAGAAAAAGTAGTCTCCTTCGAACGATCAACTCCACCAGCAATAATAGGTCGTGCAATATCTTCACGAAGAGGCTCAACAAATCAATCTTGCTTCGCACCAGCGTCTTCCTCATCAGAGATCTTGAAGTTGTCATCAAGATCAACAATAACATCCAACATCTTAAAATAAACATTGAAAGCACAGGTATCTACAACAAAGGTATCCATAACAGCTGATCCACCAGGAATCTTTGGCATACCAGACAACGCATCCTCCACACGATCACCAACAGTACCCTTCAACCTCTTTCCAGCATCCTGCACGAAGCAATATGAGTCGATCAGGTAAAAAACAGGGGCAAGGTATATATACACGATTAATAGATTTTTTTTACCTTATCAACACAGGGTCCCTCAGAGGCCCCACAATTACGAAACAAGGGAACATTCTCTTCGTCCTTTTTCTCATCCTGTTCGCTTTCCTCCTCTTCGTCCGAAAGAACAACGATGAGTCGTTGGCGTCCCTCGACCCAAGTCAATTCTCAAGTATGATAACCAGGAAGATGATTATGAGCAGCCACGACACCACGAGCGAGAACGTTGCTGTTCGGATAGACCCATCCAAAAATATAAGGACCCTAGATAACAATGGGGTATTAAACCAATTGTTATCATTAGATTTGCGAAGGTTCCTATTGGATGTAGTGGTAAGAGGATCATTATCCAGGAGAATATAGGGACCAGCGAACGAAGTATCTCTATTACTCTTGATGATAAGGCCCTATCCTTGGAACTTCTGAGGAGACTGAGACGAACGATAAATCAAAAAAAAGTTACCAGGATTGTACAAGTGTTGATCTCTACTCGCAACGTATGGAGATGGACTAACTGGGCGATCAGGTCGAGGGGTACGACGAGCTTGGCTCTTACCAGCAGCCTCACGAAGTAATCACCACCAATTGCCAGAGTATTGAAAGATCATACGAGTAGGATTATTGCATGCGAGAACCTCGTACTGGAAAGAATCCCTCGGATCGTACAAAGGTATCCTTAAACCAGCATTCAACTGGCCCTCACAAAATAATCTTATTTGGAGAGAAACTTTATTTTGCAAGATCTAAGGACATCGTTCCCTTAGAATCCCTCGAATCAACAAAGCAAACCTTGAACCTTTGAAAATGGTGAGTCTCAATGATATGTTGAAGGTCCTGTTGCTCTTGCTTAACCAAAGACGGTTTACGCAGTCTTCTAAAGAAAAACACAGAAGAGAAAAGTCAAAAACCTGAACACGAAGCGTAAACAAAATTGGAGAACTAACTACTTCTGAAAAAACTCGGAGAAGAAAAGAGTTGGAGAATAAAATTTATGAGTAGAAACCCAAGAAGGATCCCTTAAAAAGGGACAAAAATCCTCAAAAGAATGTTAACCGGCTACATCAGGTGAGAAGATCATAAAGGTATGAGAAGTTATTAAGTCGCGGTTACCAAGGCGACTCCATAAAATGTGGTATAAAATGTGGTAGCGGTGAAAAGTGAAAAGGTTAGGTTTTCTTCCCATCTTACCCTTTAGGAAGATGAAAAGAAAAGGGGCAACATATAGTGGAAAAATATCTAGCTTCCACGTGAAGAGATCCTAAGGCACTAGTAATATAATAAAGTATCACCGGGAAACATGGGAAAGAAGTTGCCCGCATTTCAAGATATCTACCGCTAGTATCAGATCAGGACACGTGAAAAGCACCATGACCTCATTAACGGACGAGTTTGAATTAGGGAACAGGAGCATTAAATGCTACGCACATGCGTTCAGAGTTGGACTTGCAGAGTTGGACTTTGTTAGACTTGGGCAAAGAAAGATGACAAGACAACACAAGATACTTCGAGGATCCTGCGAATAGGAAACATACGAGGATCGAATGAGGCTCGAATTTGGGTGGTAACTCATCCGAAGTCGAAGTACACGAGCACGGGGACAAAATATACGAACACGGGGTCGAAGTATACAAGTACGAGATCGTAGCGTATAAATTCGAATGTTTATTCGTGCGAATGAAAGAAGAAAAATAAAATTTCCATGTAGGATAAAACATCAAATAGGATATATCATGTAGGTACGATAATGCAATGTATAAGCAGCCCTATCTATAAAAGCTTGAATGTATCTCGATAAAAGGTTTAAGGTTTTTCTAAGGCTCGAAAGTATATGTTAGCTCTATCATAAACTAAGAATAAGTTTTCAAGTTGTAATAAACCGTTTCCACGATTAATCTTGAGTTTTATTTTATCTCTAAATAAAAAATACAGGGAAAATAATTATTACTTTTTCTTTTTTTTAATTTTACCTCACTTTAATGGATAATCTATATCTCAAAGGTGGATTTTACACCATAGATTTATGATATTGTATAGCTAGAAAAGTGACTATTACAACCACGACGGCAGGAATTAGGGTGATAATCTTCGTTGGGAAGACAAGACATCTCCCAAATCCAATATAGTATTGCATTTTGTTAGCAAAAACATATGTAAGGAGAAATAGTAACTTAATATTTTATGCCCAGTGGATCTTTAAGCTGTACCTATACGCTCAGATATCTTATTGATTCCTACAGTTCTGGAGATGCGCAGGCTTCGTGTTTGGACTGTTAACATTATGTTCTATGCTTATGCTATTATGTGTCCGATGCTTAAGAGTTAAAAGACTCTAAATGGTCAAAGGAAATTTACTCATATTTTCATCTTTCATGCACCACAAGGTATCTCTAAACAATTTCCTGGCAACTCCTGATCTCACTTTTATACCCATCCATCTAATCCGAGAGAAACTTTAAAAAGCTAAAAAGAAAAGAAAACGTGGCCAAAAAAGGGTGAATGTAGACAGTAGACACACCATCACAACCTCATTAGTTCTTTTTCATCATTTTAATAGTAGATGATGAGGGTTGCCCCCATCTGTTTGGTTCAAGAGTTTGACTTCTCATAGTAGTTCCTCCAAATGGCACAGAGTTAGATACCACTATACGAGAATAGGCAGAGTATGTTTGAACTTTTTTTTTAGATCTCATCTCTGTTTATCATGTTCCGCCATGCAATCACCACTGTTGATATTTTTCAACTTTTCATCATTTCTGGTTGTTTCTTCCTAATGTGATCTTGGGCCAGGCCCACATAGACAACTTCTTTTCCATCCATTGGGGGCCTTGCCTACTTGTGCAGCTTAAATGTTGTTGGAGAATATTCCTATAACAGTAAGCAAACCAAACAGAAACTTAAAAGAGATTAATCGTTAGAACAAAACAGCACAGTTCAGACAACCACACAAGCACAGAGAGATGGAGTCGCCTGTTCAACAGACTGCCCTTAACTCAATATTTGTCAGGTACACCTTTAGAAAGATGTTGCTATACCTTTAGAGATGACAAATTTGAATCCAGGATAAAACCACCTGATACCAACCCAGTTAGCAAGACTCGTTGGCCCGTTGTGAACTTAACAGTAGAAGAAAAATTAAGAAGTAAACTAGTGCGCAAATCAAAGCAAGAAGAGGAGAAAAGTCGTCAGTTCAGTGGCTGCGACTGGGGTAAGAAAACATCTGACTTTTGTTTTTCTTTTAAAGAAGAAGAAGACTGTTGATTATCAAACGGTAAAAAATCAATTAATTAAACATATTTAATTCGAGATATTTAATTAAAAGATTTTGTTATTTAAACCTGATTTAAATTTATAAATTCAAAGCGGTAAAATACTTAATGTACAAAATTAAAATATAAAACCGTTGGATCTCAGATGGGCACACGCAGGCACACGCAAGGCACACGCCAAGGCTCACACCAAGGCACACACCAAGGCTCACACCAAGGGTCGCACCAAGGCTCGCACCAAGGCTCACACCAAGGCTCATGCAAAAGCACACGCAAGCTCCGCAAGCCCGCGGTCCGCGGTGCTTCGGTGCGAAGCACCGCACATGTGTGCATTTGCCCACTAGTCCATATCCAATCCACTAGTTCTTTTTCCTTATATAGAACATTTGTGGTAAAGAGGATAAACTTCCTCCTTGGTTTGCCCAATATGGGACAAACCAAAGGTTTCTCATTCACTAAGAAGTGAAAATGGATGGATCTATTTTTCCACCCCAAGTTTGGACTAGTGACCCTTGATCCCACTAAGATATATTAAGTAACAAAAATCATTTTCAGTAAGAATCCATTTTTAATTCTAACAATCCCCCACATGAATGAAGAAAGCGATAAATCAGAAAACCGGAAAACGAGAAATACCTCTTAAGCAATAGGTGTCCATAAGGAATTGAACCTCTGCTTAGTGAGAAGTACCGGAACTACTTGATGGTCAGTGAACGCGATGTCTTGAACTGCCATGGTCTGGTGAATTCATAAATAGATCCTTATGCGAGATATCTCTCAAGAGTGCTGTTAAGTTCACGCCGTTGTGTCTGTTTTGGCCCTGGACATATCCCGTTTCTCAGAATGCTCTAGAGAATCATCTCAATTCTCATAGGAAGCGACCCAGTTCCTCATTCAGATAGGTGAGTTCTATCAAGAGTGTTAACTGCTACACCCCATTTCAATCTTAAATTGAAACTATAGAACTCATTAAGACTTTATTATAAATCATCCTCACATGCAGTCACACTATCACGTCTACACCATAGGGAAAGGACAGAGAAATTAATTCCCTGATAATGTTTAATTTTTACCCGCCACAAATTAGTTGTCTCATTCAAAACCTTGATCTTGGGATCTCCAGTCAGCAAGCTTGAGTATCCTTCATGGCAAGTTTTAATTTATGAGCTTAAGCCCCATACACCTTGATGCATTACTAACTATCTCCTTGGACAAGCCTTTCGTCAAAGGATCCGCGATATTCTCCTTAGACCTCACAAAGTCAACAGAAATAACGCTAGTTGAGATTAGTTGTTTTAGAGAATTGTGTCTTCTCCTGATATGATTAGATTTTCCGTTATAGTTGTTGTTTTTAGGATTAGCTATTGCATCTTGACTATCACAATGTATAGATATAGCTGGCACAGGCCTATGCCAGAGAGGAATGTCTTCTAAAAAACATCTTAGCCAAGCGGCTTCCTCTCCTGCTTTATCTAACGGGATAAACTCGGATTCCATAGTGGATCGAGCGATACAGGTCTGTTTGGAACTCTTCCAAGACACTGATCCACAGCCTAGAGTGAATACGTATCCACTCGTAGACTTAGACTCCTCTGAGTCTGCTATCCAGTTTGCATCACAGTATCCTTCAAGAACAGCAGGGTGTCTTTCATAACTTAAACGGTAGTTTAAAGTGTATTTAAGATACCTCAACACTTTGAAAAGTGCATCCCAATGTTCATGTCATGGATTACAGGTATACCTACTAAGTCTACTCACATCATAGACAATGTCTGGTCTTGTGCAGTTCATTAAATACATCATACTTCCTATGACTCGTGAATATTCAAGTTGCGAGACTCCATTGCCTTTGTTTTTCTTGAGTTTGCAAGAAGGGTCAAATGGAGTACTTGCAGGTTTACTATCAAACTGGTTAAATTTCTTAAGAACTGATTCAATATAATGAGATTGACTAAGACTGAATCCATTAGACTCCTTTCTAATTTTCATCCCTAGGATTACATCAGCAGGACCTAAGTCTTTCATGTCAAAGTTCTCACTCAACATGTTCTTAGTGGAATTAATGATTTCTAAGGTTGTGCCTAGTATAAGCATATCATCAACATACAAGCATACAATCACACAAGCATCATTTATAGATTTATTGTACATACAATTGTCAGCTTCATTTATTTTAAATCCACTAGAGAACATTACATGATTAAATTTTTCATGCCATTGTTTCGGTGCTTGTTTCAAGCCATATAAAGATTTTTTAAGTCTGCACACTTTTTTTTCATAACCCTTCACTACAAAGCCTTCGGGTTGGTCCATATAAATTTCTTCATCTAATTCACCATTTAGGAACGCAGTTTTTACATCCATTTGATGTATTTCTAGGTTATGAATTGCAGCGATTGCAATTAGCATCCTAATGGAAGTAATTCTAGTGACAGGTGAATAAGTGTCAAAGAAATCTACACCTTCTATTTGTTTATAGACCTTAGCTACTAGTCTAGCTTTATACTTTTCCACAGTTCCATCTACCTTACGTTTTCTCTTGAAGATCCATTTACAGCCTATGGGTTTGCACCCTGGAGGTAAATCTACTATCTCCCAGGTTTCATTCTGAACAATAGAATCCATTTCACTAATAGTGGATTCTTTCCACCATGGAGCTTCAGAAGAAGTCATGGCCTCTTTATAGGTTTGTGGATCAGTTTCAACTAAAACAGGTTATGAAGTCTGGCCCAAAAGATTTTTCTATTATAAGTCTTTTGCATCTTCTAGGTTCATAAACAGATTCATCTTCTTCTATCGGTAAAATATGGCTAGAAGAAGGGACATCTAGGGGATCATCACATATCATGCGAGATTCATATTTCAAGGGAAACACATTTTCAAAAAATATAGCATCCCTAGATTCTATAATGGTGTTCACACCAATTTCTGAGTTTTCAGAACTTACAACCATAAACCTATAAGCAGTGGTGTGTTCGGGATATCCTATGAAGACACAATCAACCGTTTTAGGTCCTATTTTAGTCCTCTTAGGTGGAGGAATAGAGACCTTGGATAAACACCCCCACACTTTGATGTATCTATAAGAGGGTTGTTTGCCTTTCCATAATTCATACGGTGATTTGACTGATCCTTTAAGGGGCACTCTGTTCAGGATATAGCAAGCTGAGAGGACGGCCTCCCCCCACAAGTTCGCTGGTAGTCCTGAACTGATTAACATGGCATTCATCATCTCCTTAAGGGTTCGGTTTTTCCGTTCAGCCACTCCATTTGATTGTGGTGAATAAGGAGGAGTTACCTCATGAATAATGCCATGTTGTGCACAAAAGTCTCCTATAGGGATTACATATTCACCCCCACGGTCAGATCTAATGGTTCTAATTGTGGTGTTCAATTGGTTTTCTACTTCTAATTTATATAATTTAAATGCTTCTAAAGCATCATCTTTCCCTTTAAGCAAGTAAATATGACAATATCTAGTACAGTCATCTATGAAAGTGACAAACCATTTTTTACCACCTCTAGTTTGGATTGATTTCATATCAACTAAGTCTGAGTGAATTAACTCTAAGGGATTAGAATTTCTGTGGACATTTTTTTTTAAAGGGCTTCTTTGCATATTTTGATTCTACACAAACTTCACATTTATGTTCATATTCCAAATTTAATTTTGGAATGCAGCCACATTGATTTATAATTTACATGACCAAGTCTACCATGCCAGATATTCAATGAGACAACAACATAAGAAGAATCAATTTTATTAACTTCAACAGAGGTTACAGATAATTTGTATAGGCCTTCAGCCTTATAGCCCTTTCCCACAAAATCCTTTCCCTTAGTGATAATCACTTTCCAAGACTCAAATACAATCTTAAAGCCCTTATCATCTAGCACACCACTTGAAACGAGATTCTTGCAGATGTCTGGTACATGTAAAACTTCATTCAATGTGAGGATTTTCCCGCAAGAGAGCTTCAGCGAAACTTTTCCTTTTCCTGCAACCTGTGCTGCAGATGAATTACCCATATAGAGTTTTTCTCCTTCTCCTACCGTCTGATAGGAGGTGAACCTGTATTTAGTTCCGCATCTACCCACCAGTCTCTCACATTGGTAACTAAGTTAACCTCAGACACTGTGCCAGAAAACTCATTTTTACTACTTTCAACTAAGTTTACATTTGATTTCTTAAAATTTGCATCTTTGCGTTTTCTACAATGAATTGCCATATGTCCAGACACACCACAAACATAACATGCTCCCTTAATTTTACCAATAGCAGATTTTGGTTTTTGAAATGTACCTTTTCTTTGCGGGCCAGGCTTGCGCTTGTTGTGGTCCAGACTTAGATTAGCAAATTTGTGTTCGATGACGTGAGCTTTGTTTGACATGTCTCTTGCAGAAGAAACATTCTTGTCCTTTGAACACAGTAATTTTTCAACTTGGATTTTCTTGCCCAATTCTACCATGGAAATTTCACCAGTTTCATGCCTTAGTCTTCTCTTGTATTCAGCCCAGGAATTTGGCAATTTTTCAATAGCAGCAGAAACTTGAAATGTTTCATCAATAACCATTCCTTCAGCAATTATTTCATTAATAATTTTTTGCAACTCCAGAAACTGAGCAACCACTGATTTATCATTCATCATTTTATATTCCAGAAAACGTGCAACCAGGAATTTTTTACTTCCTGCTGTTTCTGCTTCATATTTATCTTGTAGTGCAGACCATAGGTTATAAGCATTGAAATTATCCTTAGCATTGTAAAATCATATAAAGCATCTTCTAGGCAGTTTAAGATATGATTTTTGGCCATATAATTACTTCTCTTCCAAATTTCTAAGTCCTGTAATTTTTCAGGTTCATTCAGAGACTCATCAAAATGATTCAGAACCATCTCATCTAGCATGTGGAAACTCAGGAAAAATAACATTTTTGACTGCCATCTCTTGAATTCCTTTCCAGAAAATTTCTGAGGTCTGTCAACATCAGTCTTCACCATTGCTATAGAAGAATTTTTTTCAAATAATACAATTATTGAGTTAAGAATATTGGATAATATTCCTGTAACAGTAAGCAAACCAAACAAAAACTTGAAAGAGATTAATCGTTAGAACAAAACAGCACAGTTCAGACAACCACACAAGCACAGAGAGATGGAGTCGCCTGTTCAACAGACTGCCCTTAACTCAATATTTGTCAGGTACACCTTTAGAAAGATGTTGCTATACCTTTAGAGATGACAAATTTGAATCCAGGATAAAACCACCTGATACCAACCCAGTTAGCAAGACTCGTTGGCCCGTTGTGAACTTAACAGTAGAAGAAAAATTAAGAAGTAAACTAGTGCGTAAATCAAAGCAAGAAGAAGGGAAAAGTCGTCAGGTCAGTGGCTGCGACTGGGGTAAGAAAAAATCTGACTTTTGCTTTTATTTTAAAGAAGAAGAAGACTGTTGATTATCAAACGGTAAAAAATCAATTATTTAAACATATTTAATTAAAAGAATTTATTATTTAAACCTGATTTAAATTTATAAATTCAAAACGGTAAAATACTTAATGTACAAAATTAAAATATAAAACCGTTGGATCTCAGATGGGCACAAGCAAGGCTCACACCAAGGCTCACGCAAAAGCACACGCAAGCTCCGCAAGCCCGCGGTGCTTCGGTGCGAAACACCGCGCATGTGTGCATTTGCCCACTAGTCATTTCCTAAGTCCATATCCAATCAACTAGTTCTTTTTCCTTATATAGAACGTTTGTGGTAAAGAGGATAAACTTTCTCCTTGGTTTGTCCCATATGGGACAAACCAAAGGTTTTTCATTCACTAAGAAGTGAAAATGGATGACACTATTTTTCCACCCCAAATTTGGACTAGTGACCCTTGATTCCACTAAGATATATTAAGTAACAAAAATCATTTTAGGTAAGAATCCATTTTTAGTTCTAACAAATGTTTGATTTTTGATTGACCGGCATGAATCGCTGCATAATATTTACTTATTTACTCAGTTTCTAATCAGCAATTTTCAATAATCACACACAAAAAAAAGACTAACAGCTGCTTAACCTTAGACTAGTCCATAAACAAGAATTTAGATGTCGGCCCAACAGAAAATAAAATGCTTCTTTGGAACCTGAGATTTGAGAGTTATCAGTTGTGAGACCTGACTTAACAGATGATCTCTCTCCAAATGGTCTGATATAACCTTATACTTATACATGGGTTGGGTATTGGGCTTTTTTTACTATGAAGTTGTCTCAGCCATCTAACACTGTAACATGGAAGAGGTCCTTCTGTGGAAGTCGTCCCCGTCCCCGTCCTCGACTCGATATGTATCAATGAAAACACGACGTTTGAATACTTGGTCTGTAATTCACAGTAACGGCAGTCCATCAAGGATGTATGAGTGATGGACAACTTCCCCACTTGTTCCACCAGATGTATATTTGTACATTTATATTGGCCACGAACCACTTAAAAAGATTCATTCCATTTATTACCATTCAAGATCCCTTCTGTGGCCGGCTCGTTTGATTAGTAGTGATGATGCGTGGTGTCCACAACGCTTCTATAGTTAATATTCCTTTCGTATCTCAGAAAAAAATATTAGTAATTTTTTAATTCCTATTTTTTTAGATTAAAATGAAAAAAAGATAGTATTTTTTTTAAAAACGGAGACAATATTATTTTTAATATATATATATCAACAAATGTTTTGGAACTGTGTTTAAATAAAAAAAACGACTCATCACATGATCTCGCATAATAAGCAAATTTTATGTGTTGTTTACTTGTATGTAACAAAAGCATTCGGCACATTTGGTGTGACACACTACATAGTACATACAATGCATCACGACCCGACTCAACATAACAAATAATATTTAGGTTGCACGGATACGTCAAGAAAGATATTGTAATCGTATCGGACACACGATCAGACACGATATGTCCCTGACATTTCTAGATACGTGATGGACGCGTCACATTATGTGTCCCGTAAAAGGCGACTTTTGACATTTTATGGACACTTTCGGACACGCCATAAATGGTTTATGTTGGTTTGGAAAATCAAAATAAACTAAATATGATACTAGTTTATTATTTTTTTAACCAAATTCAAGCATTATTCTTGAAAGACTCGACCATTATTTCATATTATTAATATTATTTAACTAGAAGTCAAGTATTTCAAAATAAGAATAATCATTTTGTTAAGTAGAGTACTGTAAATTTTAGTGATGCGTATACATATATAACGTATCCCCGTAAACGTTTTTTTAAAATTTGGTGTGTTTCCGTATCCGTGTCGTATCGTAACCGTATCCCGTATCCGTATCCGTGCAACAGAATAATGCTTAGAAATATTATTATAGATTATTTAAAGATGGAAATATAGATCATTTTAATAGGAAAAAGTTGTACAATAGCTCGTTTTCCAAATAAAAGTATCTACCATACTATAAAAATTCTGGCTAAATTAAGGTCTACTCTAGTTATTTTATGTTTACTCATTAATTAAAATAGTGTCATCTTGAAGTAAGTTTAAAACCCCTTATCTACCTGTTTTCGTTATTGGCTATTCTACCCTGATTAATTAGTGTTAATTATTCGTGTTAGTTGTGAAAATAATTAATGTTAGTAACACTTCAAAACATGAAAATTTTTGAGATTTTTTTTTTAAGAACGTCAAACCAGAATCGGGGGATTACGATTATGCTGATTTTAGGTTGGTGTTTTTTAATCACGATGAACACTAAGAATCGTTGGATATTGTTTTATATAAATACCGATTGTAACAGTCGTCCGATGTGGATATTCTTATTAACCGATTATGATATATTTTCATAAAGAAAAATTATTCCATAATGTAGTACATGTATTATTGCATCTCACACGTTAATAAATCGTTAACCAACCTTCGAGCATGTTTTTCAACATATTATATTCCCTCATGTGCATGAATATTTTTTTTCCATTTCGTATTCGCCATAGGCTATGAAATCGTTTGACTTGAAATTAAATAAATTACACGTCAAGATACAAATATCATACAATGAGATACAAATGGACATGTCAAATTACTCACTTTCTCTCTACGAGAAGCTTGTTGATGATTGTCAGTAACCATTCTTCTAATTTTATGGAACTCTCGCATTTTCCTTTGACGCTGTCGAATCAAAACGCTACGTCTCTCCATTGGCGATGTTTAGGATTTCCGATGCGCTCATAAAATAATCCTTTAAATCTCTTCCAAAACATAAAATAAATTTCTTCCCAACGTTCATGGAAAACGACAATGAACGATTTAACAACTAGTTTTTTCGAAAAATCCAAAATATAAGCGAATAATTTGGTACAATCGGCCGATATATATGTCCACGTCGACTGATTGTGGCTAAACAGATTGTTGAAAAATTGGGTTGTTACAATCAGTTGATATATATATGTATGTAGACCAGTTTCAGGTTAAAGAACCACCAGGAAATTGGTATTTACCTTGAAAATAATTGGTCTATATGGATATCCACATTAGTCGATTGTATCCTAAAAACAAACAAAAATAGTTGAAGTTTCCTCTAACTAGAATTAGTCGATATGAATGTAGATATCAGTCGATTCTGTAAGAATGACGATTTTTTGGCATGTGTACCCCGTAATAGATTGATATCGTATGTTCCAAATACATGTATTTTTTATCCAAATTATAGCTCTATTGTCGTCTTAGCTAAACAAAACAATTTTAAACCAACCAAATTCATTCATTCATAAACTACCATACCTAACATCTTTAAATTAGAAAATAACAAAGTTCTAGAAATAAATTTTGACTCTGTAGTCAAAGACATAAGTTTTAACAACAAGAATCAATTCATTCATCTTCATAGTCAACATCAACACCACGCTCACCACGACAACCTCGACCTTGTTCAGCAGGTCGTTCTGGAGCGCCATAACTATCGCCACTATCATGTTGGTCATCTTTGTCGTGGCTGCTGCTTGATTCACCCAAAACACTCTCTCTCGCTCTGGTTTTTCTCTTTGGCCTCGTCTCCACCGTTTTTCCACACATACACTACACCATATCAGAGAATTTACAACGTATAATTTTTTTGCTTCTGCAACGTATATAGAAGTT
Source organism: Papaver californicum (assembly GCA_023531435.1). Classification (NCBI taxonomy): domain Eukaryota; kingdom Viridiplantae; phylum Streptophyta; class Magnoliopsida; order Ranunculales; family Papaveraceae; genus Papaver; species Papaver californicum. Next base: position 5,049,663 of record JAJJMC010005091.1, read on the forward strand.
CTTATGTTGTAAGGGAAAAATACATTACAAAGACGAAAATATGTTGCTTTAATTAGGAATAAGTTTATAACATTAAGCAACGTATTTCCAACGTCTATATCGTTGTAAATTGTGGCATAAAGATAAAGTACCTCTTATCCAAGCGCTTTTAGATTTTATTTTCATTTTTGGTTTAATAATATTTGTTTTAATTCGAAATTATTTTAAAAAAAGTTAGAAATTATTTTCCTTCAACTTTTTCCCGCAACCGCCTGGTCAATTTTTAGACGCACGTCTAAGAGCACGCCCAAGTGACAGGCGTAGCCCTAGATAACCGTCTGATGGGGCGTTTACCTAGACAACCGTCTGGTCAATCTTCTGACGCACGTCTAGGTAAACGCCTGACACGAAATGGAAAGCCAGCGTCACACCTGGCATGAGACGCACATGTAAATTAACGCTCTACCATATTCATGTTTGGTCCAATTATCGGATTACATATGATCCGAAACAACGACAAAAGTGGACCAAATTCCAATTTTGATCGCACTACTGTCCATTTTGAACGGACCAAAGATTAAATTTAGGTTTGGTCCGGGATTTGATAGCCCCAAAACTCTATGAACTCTGAATCAAAACCCTATTCTGGTTAATCTTTGAATCAAATCCTGGAGCAAAACCCAAATTGAAATTTCATAAGCCTAAAAATCTGATTTTGTTCGTGAAATCGAAAAAAAACCTAGTTAATTTATTGTGCTCAGATCAACACTAAGAAAATAGTTGAGGTATGAACTGTAACTTAATTTTTTGCTCTTTTTTGATGATTTCGTTTTCTTTTGACCTAAAAAATTGTTTTCAGAAACCCTAACTCTATTTCTCTTCTCGTTGTTATAGATTTTCAATATTTCTTTCTATTTGAGGTTTTTTCTTAATCGATTTTAAAACTAGGAGTTTTCATTGGGGATTTTCTAATCTATTTTAAGTTAGGGGTTTTCAGTAGATTATGAAATTAAGTGCTTTACAGTTGTTTATGAAGTGATTTGCATACTATTGTTGTGTTTTGACGAGTAAATTATGAAAAGGAAACCAGTTGCTCTAAAGTATATTTTGTGTGTTTTGATGCAGTGTCTGTAGAATACGATTGTGGTTCCTACGGATTTGAAAAGGCCAGGTAATCGTAGTTCAGTCGTTTTATGTGTTATGTCACTGTATCTGAATGGTTAGGTTCTTGTTTTTCTTCTTGTTGGGTGCTTTCTCGTATTAATAGTGCGCGAAGTGGTCTCGTATTAATGTGAAAATGATCTTAGAAAATACAAGAGGTTGGTTTAGCTTGCTAGTTTGAAGCCCTGACATCAAATGTTTGTTCAATAATGTAGAACAGTCTTCTTATGACGGCGACTGCAATCTCTTGTTGGATCATAATTCTATTCATTGTTGTAGTTTGGATAGTTTCTGCATTCACTAACTTGGCTGTCTTTGTTGCAGTTTGATTGGACGGTAAAGACTTGCTGAGAAATGTGTAGTAGTTCGTGTTTGTGGAATCGCAGTCTTCATTGTTGTACTCATTTAGAGTAAAAAAAACATGCGTAGAAAGGGAAATGACGGACGCAGGTTAGCTTCCAATTATCTCGTCCATTACTGATGGTACTAAGATTCATTCCTCTTAACCTTAAATTAAATTAGAATGTCAATACTTCAGTTGTCGATAAACTATCGAGCTTTCGTATCAACTTCAAATGATTATATTAGTTTTTTGTACACTGCAGGATCAATATGAATATTCTTCCACCATTGGCAATGCTGGAGTTGTAAGGACTGCTCATTTACTGTGATGTCTCTGTAATTCGCGTAGTTCAGTAATGTGGCAGTGAACGTAGTTGTATTGCAATAAATGGTACTTAATAACTAATATTGACATATCAGGCTGACCATTATCTTCAATTGCGAGTTTATATGAATTTTTTAGAACTACTAGACTTGGTGATTGGCTTCATCTTTCCTAGGATCACTGTGAATCATTATCAGAAGAGGAGCCAAGACATTTTCAATATATTTTACTTCATTTTTGTTGCAATACGACTTCAGTTGAGTTGAACTACTATTGCAATGTTTCTTGTTTTACATCAATCTTGACTAGCTTGTTTTGTATATATATCCACAGAAATCAACCAGGTCTAACAACATTAGCTACAACTTCTACCAGTGGATTTGAATACATACATACTTAGGTATGATCGAACATCTCAAAACACTGTTTAAGTGGTGTTTAGTTCATGACCCAAGTGTGATTTAATTCTCTTATATTCTGATTGAGATCACTTGCTTTTGTAGAGCAGCAACTATCAGTTCATATTAAGTCTCTAATCATGGTATTATTTTGAACCTTTTTTTGTAATGAATGGCCATTTTCTAATGATTGTATATGTAGTATGTTATAGGATGTTTCAAAGGATCTGACTCGTATTTTGTTTTTGAAATGAATGTGCAGTATAAATGATCTATCAGCTGGATATTCTTCCACCATTGGTAATGCTGGTGTAAGGACTTATTATAGAGCTTGTTACCAACTGAAGGTCAGTTTTATTATGAATGAATGTTTGATCTTATCAAATGTAGAAACTAGGGTACTTGACCTAAGTTGTTGTGACTGAAATTTAAGGGTTTCCATACTTTGCTTTTGAAAGTTTAAATCATACCAGTTAATTGTGTGGGTTCATGCAAATTCATCTATTACACGATTCAATTTAGTGATTCCTTTGATTCTCTTTCCAGCTTTGAAAACTTAGATAATAAAAAATGGTCTTGATATTGATGGTCGATAATGGTTGATCAAATATGTTATGTTTGCTGGAGTTTCTTTCATATGGATGAATTGGATTTTCTACTCAAGAAAATTTGTATATGCAGGTGCAGAAACCTACAGGATATCATATCAAAAATTTATTTTCTAAAAACCAATTTCAAATTAGCAACAAATATAAAGTTGGCGAAATGCGTCGCAAGTTTTCTATATAAGCAACGTTTATAAGCATTGCATATTAAAATCAAAACAACATTTATTTAGGACCCGAAAAACGGTTAATTATACGTTGCCTAAATAAACAAATATGTTGCTTTAATTAAAACAAAGCAACGTCTTAAAACAATATAAGCAACTATTAAAAGTTACTGTAATTAATTAAGCAACATTTATAAACGTTGAAAAAGGAACGTCGTTTTTGCAACTCTATTTCTGTTGCTAAAATTATTGGAGACGGAACCGTCGCAAATCATTGATTTTGGTGTAGTGATAACACCAGCTTGTTTATCTTTGTCCATAGCATTGTATTTTGTAATCTTCCTTTCATTCCCTTCAATATTTCCTCCTCTTCCCAAACATGTTTTTTCTCTGTTGATCAAATACGTGATTCGTCTTTTTTGTTTTCTTCTCAAACAACAAAGACTTAACAAGTCATGCCAAAACCTTAAAAAACCATAAGAGACTACAATACTTACCAGAATATCGGGAGTTATATCTCGGTCCTTGATTAAGGGCCTCTCATCTATTCGTATCACACAAGTATGTGAAACATTCAAGTACCACGTCATATAATCCGGAGATACCTCATCATTTGTATTCGGAGGCCTACCCATTTGAACTATGGAGTACCCCCTTTGCTCCAAATCCGTGGATGATGGTAAAGGCTTGTGAACAACCACAATTTTGTTATCAAAGGACTTACAAGTGCCTTTTTCAATTTATACTTTTGTTGAAAATAGTTCCTAGGAATATTTTGTACACCATACAGTCGTCCATCATGATACATCCACATCCACCGCTTCTTAATTTACACTACAAAATCGATCGATAAAGGTGTGCATATCAACCGATTCTAGGAAAATAACCTCCAGACAACTTGGATATTTCTACCACATACAACCGGTCGATATAACCGCTTATATTGAAAGATTATGGGCTTGACAGTTGAGAAATGACATGCTTTATTATAGCAAAAAAACCAAGAGAAAAAATATGCACTACCTTCAAACCAGAGTCGGTTGATATAAATGCCCTCATCAAACGATTCTGGTTTAATGTTCTTCAACTACGAAAAGAATTAACAACAATCAGACGATGTGGGTATGAACATTGATCGATTAACATAGGAATCAGTTGATGTGAACATGAACATCGACAAATTCGAGTTAAACACTGAAACCTATATTTCTATTTTTTTAATTTTTCAGTATATGCATGTTGATAAAACCTAATTAAGAGGAATGGGTTGATAGAGAAATACCTCATTCGAGCCAATTTTTTTTATTGCGCTCAAAGTTTCTTCGTCTTCCGAAACCGTTTGCTTCGATTGTTTATATTGAATCACTTTCACAATTCCTGGATCACTTCCACTAGGTTGAGTACTTCCACTATGATGCTTTATTTGTTTTGTTTCGTTATTATAGAGAATAACAAACGATAAGTTGGTTTTTGAGTAGTCAATAATTGACGATGTTTTAGTTTAAAAACGAAAAAATAAGGAAAAGAAAAAAGAAAAATCCGTAGCTGTGGAAATGAAAATGAAAAATAGGTTAGAGTATTAAGTTTTAGTTTCCTACTTTTTAGATACCTCTTATCTCCTCATCTAGACATATAATTTGATAAGCCTCGTATAATTGGATTAGATATCATTTTAGCCAGGATAGATGTATCGGAAAAAACCACTACAAATACTCAAAACTGTTTATTACACATTGTCAAATATTTTATCACCGGATGGCGCACTCCACAGAGGACTTGAAATTTTGAGACCTGTTATTTTGTACATAGTAATCAACGTACGATAGATTTATACTGCCTATTATATAGGATTTTGTTAACTTATATCACGATATACATGTTAAAGTTCATTAAAACACTAATCATTTATATAAATTCTTTTTTTTATCTTATTCTATTAGAAAATGTTTTTTTATATCCAATGTAAGAATTACTGTTTTCAATGCGATAAAACAAACAAAACTTCTTTTCAATATAAATGTTTATTGTTTCAGTGAACATTAATATGTATACAACGTACAAGTTAGCAAGACCGGCATATATATACGGTACATCACTACTGAAACAGTGTGACCGTTGGAAAATGCTGCACGTGTCACTTGACAGTTGACACTCCAACAGACCTGCAGCTAGTTATCATTATTATCGCTCGTAATTGTAAAATGTCACGTAACTAAAATTGACTAATTGATTAATTGAATTGAACCAACAAATCAACGGTAAAATGAGCACAACCAAATGTCTTTCTTTGAGTGAGACAAAACAATCACTTGTCTCAAACAGACCCATGACATGGACCACAAGGGTCTCACTCGCCAGTGTGCCACAAAACGACCGACTGCATGAAAGGAGAAATCAGCAATTGTAGAACTAAATGGACAGATTTCTGTAGGTTACCTTTCACCATCGTGCTTAAAGATCCAAAAATTCCAAAATATGACAAGGATTAGAAACTGAAACGTGTCAGCTGAATTTCCATGGCCCCATGGATTTAAAGAAGCAGGAGGAGTTAAGACCGCGAGATCAGGACGGCAGTGCACAGATTGCAAGAATATTTAGCTTCCGTTGGAAAGATACTTCCAAGAATAATTCTGATATACTACTTGTGTTGACCTGCTTTGACTGCAAAAGCGGTATGGTACAACAACAAAAAACAAATGAGGTGCCAAAAAAAAAATGATGGTCTGGAATTAAAATTTGCGTACAATAAGTTCGTTGTAAACAAGAATGAAATCCATCAGTGCGACAAATATAGGCACTGGTTGTGTATATGAACTATATTATTCCAATTTTAAACAAAAATATGATTTCTACTGATTAAATTTTATCTCTTAATTATTTACAATTTGTCAATCAACATTGATTTTATCATCAGTGTCGTCGTATCCAAAAAGATCCAGCCATATACTTTTTTTTTATATATATGCATATCTTTTTTGGTAAAACGGCTTAGGTGAAGAGATGAAATTATATGGATCGATGAATAGTGTTTTGAGCACCAACAAGCACGCCATGATAGACTACTCATAAAAAAAATTAAAAAAAATCCCAACCAATTGCCGACGAAAAAAAACATCTCACTTCAATACACATCCCTGATTAGGGATGTAAAACGGTCGGCACAACACATTCCAAAAGACGAGCCCATCATACTACTTGTCGTATTAGACATTAATCCATGTCGTGTTGTGTCGTGTTTGAGTGTGTGTTGTGTTATATCTGACACATATATTTTATATTTTATAAAGTTAATATTTTATAGATATTTAGATATTATATGTATTGTTATAGAAATAACTCAATATAATAAAGATATAAAATGCTAGAAATGATTAAAATAAATATTATTTTATAAAATATACACAAAATTTGTTGTATCATACCGTATTATGTAGTGTTATACACATGTTATGACGTGTTGTGTTGTGTTGTGCTACTGTGCCGATTAGTCTGGTCCACCACAGTATATGAAGTTGTCGTGCTGGGCTGGGCTCGTGCATACACGACTCAATTCGAGTTGTCAATTATATTCTTTATGGAAATGTTTACACCTCTACCCCTGATGTAAATAATATACTAATTATTTTGTAACTTACCATTATCTTACCGATAATGTGAATACAAATAATTTGATGTACACATGACGATATCTTGGCCAATGGGCACGCACAATATTAAGATGCAAGCGAGAAACACAAGATCGATGTGCTACACTGTATCATCTTCAAATCCATTTTATCTAATTTCGAAGAGAAGATGCGGACGATTCGAAAAAAATCGGATGACGTGATCAGGACCAGGCATGCGTCACACTTACCAGACGCATAACTTGGTATCCACCCAGCATTAAATGCATATATATGAGGAAGAGACAGGTTGGAAGCATCTGAAAGGGTCAAACCTTAGTAGACTCGCACATTGGTTAAACCCATGTGTAGGTTGTGTTGCGTAGATTCATCTGCTGAGGAGGATGCTATAAATATCAGTCTCACTCTCAAGCAAAGGGGTCAGAAAATTCCCATTAGAGAGAGAAGTAGTAAGAAGCCGTAGGAAGTGATTTCACCCTCGTAATCTTTGTTTCTGCCGAATTTCTCATGGGCAAAAAACAACCAAAGATTATAATAAAAGATAGACGAAAATGAAGATAACACAAAAGATTTAACGTGGTTCGGCCATGATTAGCCTACATCCACGGGTAATGAAGTTGGAGTTTTTATTCATATCTGGGTTACAGTTGAGAATGAAGCAGAGGAAGCCTCCATCGGGCCAAAAGTCCCCTTCTTCTTTACTCTAAAATTGTATTTATAGGGATAAAAAGATGATAATTAATAAAATACCCTTCGCCACATGTCATCAAGGCTCGCCACGTATCGATGGAGATTCTTCTAAGCTCTCCATGTGTCGTAGAGGATTCACCACGTTTCGCCATGTGTCAACGGGATCCGCCACGTGTTCTTATTATCCTTATCTTCAAAATGAACTTTACCCAAAAGTTGGTGCGGAATTGACTTGGACTATCGGAATTGACTTGATGTATCGGGATTGATGACGTCACTTCGGGAAAATGATGACGTCGCTTCAAGCCAAGTTGGGGTTCGGTCCAAGTTGGGCATCGGACTTGATGACGTCACTTCGGGAAAATGATGACGTCGCTTCGAGACCGGGACGTGATGACGTCGCTTCGGGATCGGGACGTGATGACGTCGCTTCGGGATCGGGACGTGATGATGACGTCGCTTCGGGACGTGATGACGTCACTTCGGGTTCGGGACGTGATGACGTCGCTTCGGGATCGGGACGTGATGACGTCGGTTCGGACGTGATGATAACGTCGATTCGGGACGTGATGACATCACTTCGGGCGAACATCATTTTGTCCCCAACAACTTGCCCCCTTTTCTTGAGAGTTGTTTGAAGAAAAACTCTTAAGAAAACGACTTCTCGTCTCGCGCGAACTATGATGTGGTGGTTGATGTTGCTTGTGCTTTTTCATTTTATATTGTATTTTTGTCCCTGCAAAATAAAATTATATATATATATATATATATATATATATATATATAGTGATCGTTAGTTTTTTACCGCAAGATTCCTTTGAACCATGGGTTGGAATTTTTTGCAACGAAGCACCTCCTTCCATGGAGTTATGACATTCGAGATCCCACATATACGAAACAAACCCGAGCCAGGGGTAAGATACAGGGTTGGTCCCGAACGTACTCTTTTTGTATCAAGACTCTTACTTAGGTTCTGTGACCCAATAGTCTTATCAAGTATCAAGACTCTTTCATGGGTTCTGTGACCCAATATTCTTATCATGTCTCCTAGCCACGGAGCTCGGTAGGAACACACGCTTAATTTATCTCGGGCATGGAGTAAATTAATGTGTCCCATAATTTTATTAAGACTCTTACATGGGTCCCCTCTTTGGGGATGGACCCATTAGCCTTATTTCAAGACTCTTAGATGAGTTCCCTCCTTGGGGATGTACCCACTAGTCTTTTCTTGTCTCCTGAACGGAGAAATATCGGTAAGAAATATACCTGAAATGTATATGAGAAGTATACTTGAAAATCATCCAGATATTTCTCATTTCTCATTTCTGATACATCCCATATTCTTCAATATACATGAGAAGCATATATAGAAAGAAAATATGAGATGTATTTTAAATAAGACTCGAGGAATATCCAGATGAAATATCATTTTATTCCGAAGTAATCGTTATACAAGAGATCAGAAGTATACGAATATAGAAGTACTCGCCTTCCGGAAATATTTAATAATAAGTAGCAAGAGATACCCATTTTTGAATGATAATTCCCGTAGGAGCGTTTAGATTACTAATTGGTGTGCAGTATTTAGCTCATTTCACAGCTAAAACTTTGATTTCTTTATATGTCCCCCAGTGCATCATTATTGCATAGCTGCCGCATCTCTGAAGTGTCCTTCACAGATAGCTGTTCATAGCATGCATGTAGTGTGATATTACAAACCCATTTGTTGATATGAGCATGCATAATCAGTTGAGCTTCATCCCCAGCTTCCCATGGTGGATGCATTCCCATTGTTTCTTTTATGATTGCTTGAAGATTGGGTAGGTCTAAGTCCGAATCAGGCCTAGAAACTTTGAAGACAGTGTAGATTTCAGCTTGTCCGAATCAGGCCTGGTTTGCTTGTCATAAGAGATACAATTCATCATTGGTACAACAAGTCAGTTGCACGTCATCTCAATGCTCTCAGGCAGACAAATCAGTCAGTACATGTGCTAAAGTTAATGATAAAAGATGTAGCATTTACATAAGAAACCCAGTAACTCGATCCGTCGGCAATGGTGAGATCATTTCAGATGTTGTGACCGTCAAATCTGACCCTGACATCCAACAGACACCAGTTCCGTCGAGTCGCATCTTTGCATTCAGTTGTGCAGCTTCTAGTATATTCTTAAGTGGACTTGGTACATCCTCTAAAGAAGTGGCTGGTCTTGGACGTTCATCTGCGCTTTATCTAGCTTCACAAATTGTTTCCGGATTTCGATACCCGAACATATTTGCCGTGTGAGATTATTCATTTGTAGAATTGGCTATTTCAGACATTGAAGTCATTGAAGATAAGGGTGCGAATGAACACCATCTGTAGGTTGAAGTTGATGCACCATTTATTGATGAATCTTCTCCAAAAGTTGGGGCTGCCAGCCATTTTTGGGTACTCAACCAAAGCCTTCCGGAGACCTTGCAGTAATAACATATTTGGTGGGTTTGGTGGTTTATTCACATATAGCATTGCTTCATGATCAGCTTTATTTTCTATTAACTATCTTGACATTGATAGACATCGTTATTTCTTTGAGGCTTAAATTCTTGGCAGTGGAAGAAACTTGGGTCTAAATTGTAGGTGTTGTGATGTTTGTGCATCGCTGGTAGGACTGGAAAGGAACTTGCTGTATCGGGACAGGACTGGAACTGGCATGGCTTGGAGCGGGACATAGCTTAACGGGCCTGTTTAGAGCGGTCATAGCTTAACGGGCATGCTTGGTGGAACGGAACTAGAGGAGCGGGACTAGGTGATACGGGATTGGATAATTTGAAAATCCTTCTTGAACGGGAACGTTCGTTCCAATTACGCTCAAGATTCCCAAAAGGAATCATTCCCGCTCATGTCTTGAGTCAATTCAATCAAGTGCTAGGCTTGGCTTTCTTGCATGGCCTGGGCTTCCTTGTCGGGCTTCGGACTTTGCCTTAACTTGGTTGGGTATGAATGATGGATTGGAGATATGGTTTTGATATGTAACCAAGATTCTTTGTTACTGTAGAAGAAGATCAAAACTTGAACCAAGAGAAAACATCAGTTGCTGGGGATCCTGAGTGCAATCATCTGTTGCCAAGAAATCATTCGCTTATGAAACCAGCGCACTTGAAAAGCAAAGCAGACATAAGTTTGCATTGACGGCAATCTGTAGAAGGTTAAAGTTATAACACATGGTGCTGGTTCCTGTGTGTAATTCAAAGTCTCTCAATCCCTCCCGCGAATCGAACACCTGGATGTCTTCTTACGGCTTAATTGATTCTTGTTTTATTCATTGGGATGTTTCCCTCTTGAATCATAAGCCTCAATTTGTAGTTGAAAAAGAGAAATGTCCGTTGTTCCAGAGATGAGAAAGAGGAGATTTAAATGGTTATGTCTGTAGAGTGTTTAAAAGCACAAATAAGGAGGATCCTTGAACGAATTCAAGGAAGTGCCACTCTCACAGAAGAAGTTTATTGTTCTCTCACAAAATATTTTGGCTGTGAGCTTGGAGCACAATCCAAATTTGATGAAAAGCTGGAGTTGCTTTTGTGATTGGTGCCCATGACACCGCTAAGCTTGCTGGTTTGCTTGAGAATTTAATTAAGAAGTTTGTCCAGTGCTATGGAACTTTGAGATTGAAGTTATCATCGCCAAAACCCAGATGATCCAACTGAAATGCGCCGGCTGCTGCAAAGAAAATGGTATCTGCTAATGGTTCTGCTGCTGCAATCCAATCTTTCAAACCTTCTTAAACATTCACCAGTATCACGGTCCAACAGCAGGGTATGCCAATTCAAGCATTTGAACTTGAATCTTCCAAAACATTTGTCATTTAAACATTTTTACAAACACTTTTTTGTGTGCTCTACTAATCAATGAGGGATATTTAATTGTTGTCATCTGGATGTTCCACTAATTCAATCTTTCCCTGCAATCAAATGCTCATTCAAGACAAAACCATTCATTTAAATTGTTCTTATAATCATAAAAACTGTAGCAATTGATTTATAAGAAAAGCTGAGTGAAATTGATGAGAAAAATTCCCAAGTCAAATTGAAACTATGATGCTTAATGTTTTTAAAAACCAATTTAATGGGTTTGCAAGATATAATTTGTATGTTTCAAAACTATAAGGAAACCTTATTTTGAGATGAGATTTCAGAAGAAAATCGAATGTTACAAATCAAAAATTAATGGTAGATAAAAATCAGATTGAATCGATGGTTAATAGAGAATAAGTTAAGATAAACTCAGATTTGAAGAACAAAATATGTATGAAATCAAAGCTATTAACTCCTATAAAGGTTTTGATTAAAACTATTGAGATTGAAAAAATCAAGAACAGACTCCAACTAATGAGATCGAAAATTAAAAATTGGGAATGGGGTTATAAAGGATGAGCCCAGAATATAATTTTTTGACCATCCTCCAAGAGAAAAACAGCAGTTACTAACTATTAACCACAGGGTTTTCTTCACAGTACAATCTTCATCAATCTTCAATTTGGATAGACCTTGATGTGATTTTAGAAAGTGGTAAATAAAGGTTCGATTCTCGAACTTGTGAAGGTAATGATTTTAGAAAATATTAAACTTAATCTAAACTAATAAAAATCAGGAAATTAAACTAGAGAATATTTTTAGAAAATATGGAGAAAACTAGGAATCAAGATTCAGTTATTTCTAACAATTCATGTGATTAATCATGTAATTCTTTTTAACAATTTAATTCAAGTTTGCCAAAAATATGTTTCCTAAAAGAATAATTGTAAATCCTAAGCATGAGACATCAAGAGTAATTAACTAAGCATGACCCATCAAAAGAGAACACAACTATTTAATAAAAACCATTTTTTTCTAATTTAAATCCATGCAAATAATAATAAAAAAATTATAAATAATTAATTAAAAATAGACTTACCACATAAAATTGAGAGAAAAACCTCCTCCATCATCCCAGTAAATAAACTTAGCCCATGGAGAAGAAAACTTGCTCAAAAGATCTTTTCATTGCTCAAAATATCAATTACAAGGTTGAATAATAGTGCAACAGCTGAACAGACGCGTTTATAAGTGTTACAGAACAAGGTTCAGCCGTTACAAAAGGCTAAGGCAATTGAAAAGGGAAAGGAAACTCAAAACTATAGGCAACAGAACAGCAACACTTAAAAGTGTTGCTGTGTCTTCTTCTTCGGCAGCGATGGGATGAAGAACACGGTCACCGGCGGTGACCGGTGCAGCAGCAGTTGGCCGGATCGTGAGTATTCCGGCCATAATTCCGGCGACTCCGAAACTTCAATTCTAAGCTATTCTCCCCGTTCTTCTTGGCTTCTCTTGGTATATATAGGCTCTAGGGATCCTTGTGAGTCTTCTAAACCTAATAGAACTCTTTAAAACACATCCAAATCCTCCCAAATCCGAATCAAAGTATAACTCCCTTTTTCCGGCCAAATTCGGATTTGGGGCTATTTTTCCGGCTAAAATTGCTGTTTCTTCACGTGTTTAATCTTGTATTGTCCTCTAGTATATTGTGTATCAATTTGGGACGAAAATATACAAGTTTTTTCATGAATCAAAGTTCACAGTTGTATGCAGACGATTTCCGTGACTGGCTTGACTTGGTCAACTCGGGTTGACCGATTTGACTCGGGTTTGACCCAATTTTGACCGAGTTGACTCGAGGGTACCCCTTATCCACTTCTAGTGTGCCAAATAACACTTGTCCTTGAGTGCCTTTATCACTTTTTGAGCCAATTTTTCCACAAATCTTTATTTTTTAAATGTACCTACAAAAGCATAAAAACACGTAATATTTGCAAAATCGAATACTAACTTAATAGAAACTAAGGTGCAATCTAGACACTAAAATGTGTCTATCAAATACCCCCAAACTTACTATTTTGCTAGTCCTCGAGCAAAGTACTCTAAAAAATAAAGTAAAAATCCTAACTCACTTTCGCAGGAATCGCGACTACATTTAGCACATGCAGTAAGCCGTTAAACCCCTAGGTGTCCCTAGTGGACGAGTTTTGTCTCGTGAGGGTTTACAAGAGGTATACCCACAAAACCTGGATCTAGATCTTAGCAACACGTGAATGATTAAGGATAGACACTAAACAAGCTAGTTAGTTAGCTACTGAGCCAGCCGGCTATAGGGATCATTGCCCGTTATGGTCCAATCGTTGTAGACGAGTGTTAACTCAAGCATACTTAAATTCATATCTAAGACAACAGAGTTCTACTCAGACAGTTATCTAACCACCCATCACATGAAAAGACTTAGAAGATGAATGTAGACTGTAGAAGGTCGCAAATGTTGACTGAGGCGAACGATGTTTCCCATATCTGCCTGAAGGTCAGTACCGAGATGAAACCTAGTGTGTCGAGATACTCCCCATTTATTTTCAACGGTTACTACTAACTAAAATATTTACAAGTTCCCATGGATCCTGCGTTCCACGCTTGCTTAGGCGACGGAGACAGGGAGAACTTGAAAATACCAAATACTATTTTTTTCTCAATTTTTTTCTAACTTTTTTCGATTTTTTTTTTTTTTTTTTTTTTTTTTTTG
>JAJJMC010005091.1:5081323-5149397 GCA_023531435.1 Papaver californicum
AGCTTCCGCTTATGTACATGCGGTATCCCAGTATCTCGCCCGGAATTCACGGGTTATCCGCACATTACACAGACGAAATCTTGGCCTCTCGTTCCGAAAAGCGAAACTCTGATGTTTCGCTTAGTTAGTGGGCGAAATGTTGGTACTTCGCCTGGGTATTTTTTTGGTAGGCGATACAGCAGTATCTCGCTTGTATCAGGCGAGCTAGTAGTCTCCCGTCCGTCTTTTCAAGCGGTGTCTTGATACTTCGCTTGCGTTCAAACGATATCCTACCACCTTGCTTGATCATACCCCGTTGTTTTTGTGACGGATCAAAGATCAAAAAATTTGATCTTTGATCTTTGGTAATGATCGCGTGATTGGAGATGCTCTGAGCGTGCCATAATTATAATTACAAGCCATATATGCCTTAGCTTTTATAGCTTTTAACATTTTATGATTGTGGAAGTTCTTGGGAGTATCTTTAATAGTTACAAAAAATCTTAATTTTAGTCGTCACGTAAGATTTAACACCCAATACTTTTTAAAAATACATTCTGATAGTAGGATCCTTATGTTTAGGAGTGTGACATGGAATTAAAAAGGTCTTAGAGAAAACCCTAACTAGACTTTCAGACATATCCTCAGTGTCATTTTTTTCCTATTTTTTTTTAATAATTAGTTAATATAAAATTAAAAAGTTAAAATTTTATCATATAAAATGTTCTAAGGTTTAAATCCCTACACTATTGGAAATAGTTTATTAGCTATGTGGTCCTATAGTTTCTACATGTGTAAATTCTCCTAAATAGCATAGGATTTTTTATACCCGCTATTGGAGATGCTCTAAGAGTTTTAAGACGCAAGATGATGAAGATTAAAAGTGAATTACAAAGCAGTATTTCTTCGATTACATAATTATATCCACTATCCAGTGAGGAAAGTTATCAACCCGTTCCTCATAGTAGTGAGATTCATATTATGTTTGGCCAAGGAATCAGACACTTAGTTAATATTTCCATGCACAAACGTGCACAACCAACTACCAAAATATGAAAAAAACAAAAAAAACAAAAATAAAAAACTTAAACAGTCTATGAGTAAATTTTTAATTGCCATTTCAATAATATGAAACAAAGCTTGGCTAAGTTAGACAAGATAAAAAGGAGTATGTATTGTCTTCCCAATAGATAAATCTATAGTTGTGGTTATTCAGATAAAACACTAATCTACGTAGATCAGATTGTTAAGGCCCTCCTTAGCCACATTCGAGTTCACTGTGGGGGTAGAAAACAACGTCACCACGTGGAAGCATAGCAAGGCTCGAGTACACGATAATAAGGTGGGAGAGGAATACTACATAAAAGTTAAAGTTACTTGACCCTTAATCGAGATGTCTACCACTTGCACATGATGAAGACACGTGTTAGATGTACGAAAGGATCGACAATTAGGCTCACGACGGGTAGTTGTCCATTTAATAAAATTCATAATGGTCAGATCAGCGGAAGACTAGGGTTGACTGGACAGGTGGCAGAGGGCTATTCGTTTGATGCATTTCCTCCACTCTAATATGCTATTCTCTGAAAAAAAAATGTATCACATTAATAAAGCATTAGGGCACATGAAGGAAATCACTATTATGATTAAACAAGAAAATAGGACTAAGAGAATTGGTATATAAAAAAAAGTCAGAACATGCTAGCAAACATGATAGGATGTCATCTTTAATCCTAGGTAAGGGTTCTTAGATATTCATTGCACAAATAATGGAAGAAAATATAGAAAAGGTCATTTTATTCATGATTTAATAAAAGAACTACAATAAAGCACTGACCAATTGAGTCGTTGAAACAATAAAATTATCTATCGAGTTAACGACAGACTTTTAGAGATGCTGGATAAAGACTCTTTGTGACGTTAAATCTAGAACTGTAGCAGGTATTGTTCCAGAAACTGTTGCTAAAACCGTTAAATATGAGAGTATATATCACGGTTTATAACGACAGTTTCGGAGAGCCTTTTTTTTTTCTTCTTCCTCCGGACAAGAACCTAGTTTTCTGAGATTATTTTTTTCTTTGATCTGTGGCTTTTCTGGCTCTTGTCAGCCTTCCTTTAAGCTCTAATCGACTCTCTTTATATACCCCAAAACTCAATAGGTCTCAAATCTTCTACAAATCCTCCTACAAATCTTGTTTTTAATAAAAACTAATTTTCTTTCTCTCTGTCCTTATCACGACCAAATCTTTTGATTTTCTTTCTGAGCTGTTGCGTTGCTTGTTCTCAACAAGATATAGATTGTTTATGGAACCAAATCGTGTAAGTTTGAGAAACTAAATATCGAGTTTCCAAAAGAATATTTCATCATCCCTGTTATTTTCTCTGAGAAACAAATATGAGAATATTTGTTTCGGTTTGCTTCTGATTTGTTTCCAAACTTCCTCAAACTCCTCTATAAATCAGGCAAGAGTTAAATCTTGTCTAAACTTCGTTAATTTGTCCAAATATAGCATTCAGAAACTTCTCAGATCGAACCGAGAATTTTTGCCGCCAATTTCTTATTTAAAAGAGAGGGTGCCTTTAACAGAGATAAGGGTGCCTTTAACCAAATATTGGGGGTGCCTTTATCAATTCCTGGGGTGCCTTTAATACTTCTAAGCTAATTTTTTCCACACTTGTTTATTCTTCAAAAAATACCTAAATACAGAATAAAAAAATGATATTAGTACATAAAATTGAGAACTAAAAATACAAATATGAGACCAAATTAAGACACATAAATGTGTCTATCAATACCTCCAAACTTATATTTTGCTATTCCTCGAGCAAACTACTCTAGAAAATAAAGATCTTAAGTCACTGTCGCAGGCATCACGGTTGCACTTATCGTGTGCAACAAGCCTTTAAACCCTTAGGTGTCCCTAGTGGACGAGTTTTGTCTCGTGAGGGTTTACAAGAGATATAACCACAAAACCTTTTACTCGAAAACCTAGCTACTTATGAACGATTGAGGGTAGACACTAAACATGCTTTTTAGTTGGCTACTAAATTCTTCGCTATGCGTATCATTAATTACCCTATATGAATCTAATTGTTGTACACGCTTTTGCACTCAAACGTACTAAAATTCATATAAAAGAAAACAAAGCTCTACTCAGAAAGTCGTACAATGAACCATAATACTTGGAATTTAACAAACCACAATTACTTGAATAGATTAAGAAGATGGGTATGGAGATAGAAGTATGCCCTTGTTGACTAAGGTGAATGATGTTTCCCAGAATGTCTGTATGAATATCGTGCCAAGATGAATCATAATGTATTGAGATACGCACCCACTGGTCTGAATCTTATTCTAGTATCAACTTAGCTGGTATACATAAGGGCCCCAACGGTCGATTTATTGAATATATAAAAAAGAATATTACTTTTTTATTTTATTATATTTTATTTATTTTTTCCGACAACAAGATTAAATCTTTTGAATCTAAGCGCATGCTCCTTGTCAGCAGATTACATGATAGTTCCCATGGCATTTGCATTCCACGCTTGCTTAGGCGACAGAGACAGGGAGAACACACACATATTGCTATCCAAGTGTCAATTTTTATTTTTTTATATTTTATATTTTTATTTTTTATTGGTCAAGTTCAATTAAAATAATGGGGATTGATCTCAATCATTCTAATTCATCCTAGAGGCAACAAGGCGATAATAATGTCCCACCAAATCACTTAGAGAAACACAAAAAATTACAAAAATAAAAACAGAACGTGATATGGTAACGACTCAAAGACATGGTGACAACTATCATGTTATTTTTAACACCTGAGCTTTGTCTTTTTATGAACAGACCATTTAGCTGGGTCCCTGAACTCCTATAGAAAAGAATTTTGTTTCCATAGAATGGTTAGTGTCATCCTGAATTATTCACAAGTTTCTAAATTTTAGAGTTTTTAGTACAACTAATTTTTTTAAAATTTTTCTTCCTTCCATAGTCCTCGATGTTATAAAGATAATGAATAAAAGCATGAACAAAGATTAATAATGATCCAAGTAAAATATATAGGGAAGGATATTACCAGCACCATGTACCAAAAGCATATGGGTTGCTACATATAAAGCGCTAAGTTTAAAGTCTTCATCCAGACTAAAAAAGGATTAGTCACAATTTACGAATCATATACAATAATAATCTGAATAATTGCGGATCCTTTGACCCACATAGTTGACCACAATAGAATATACGAAAGTGGTGGTCAATCTTAAGAAAATGTGTCGATTCCGATTTCCTAAAATAATTAGGCTTAGCTCCAATATTCAATATCTGACACATTTGAAATTCATATGTTCCCACATTTGATAAATAAAATTTTGATGGGACAACAAAGTCAATTATGGTATTATTGCCTTGGTAAACCACATCAACCTGAGGATGGGTTTCTAACGACTGAGTTTCATTTTGGAAAAAATCAGGCTCTGGAAAACTTGTATGAAGATAATCTGTTAAGATGGTAGAGGCACAAACGTTAAGTCCCAAGTGAGGGATCTTTCTAATATTCAAAGTTAAAGCACAGGGAGAATGATAATCGCCCCCAAACTTAGAATTTTCAGTGTCCTTGGATTGACTGGCCATAATTTCCCTAATTTCTAGATCGTCAGATTCCTGAAAATGGTTAGTTGCTTCTTCTAAGTTATAATTAGGCGGTGCATCCTCATTAAAATTTAAAATCTCTACGAGTCTATCATCTTCGTCAGAGACTATGGTCTTTGAATCCTTGGACTCTAAAACACTAGTCTCGGGATAAACTCGTTCCTCTAAACCATCATCGTCTTCATAATAACAAAGAAATATTTCATTGTATATAACAATGGTATCTCTAATTAAATCCTTTTCATCTTGAATAGGCAAATAATCATTAACATTATTGGGATTGGAACTAGAAACATCATTATTATCGTGAAGCTCAAATGGTATAAAATTTTCCTGATCATTATGACTACGGATTTCAAATTCTTCATCAATATTATCCCCATCATCATAATAATACGAAGATGGTTGACCCTTATCTAAACAAGTAATGCTTTCAATTTTAACATCGCCCTCTAAATTAGGTAAACATTCATCATTATTATCAAGGGTAAAATTGGAAACACTATTTTGGCAATTAAGTTCATGTTGAGCAATATTGACAGTTGACCGTTTTTCTTCTTCATTTTCATTTAAACGTGTATTTAGTTTATTGGGAGCGGTACTTAAAGCTGTAAGTCTTTTTGTCCTTTCTAAGTCATACTTCCGTTTATTTTCAGTAAATTGATTGACTTCATCATTAAAAGAAGCATACGAAGAATTAAGAATTCGTGAAGTTTCCATGTAATGCTTGAGGGCATGTTCTAAAGATAGAGAACTAATATTTTGCTCAATATAATATTGCTCATTTACCCGTTCATACGACTGGTGAACATGCGAATTGTAATTGGGATCACTATGGTATGAACCATAACCTCCACAGGGTTGATAGTGGTCCCAAATACTATCCACACTATGGTCATAGTAAGGGTATTTTCGATTTTGAAATTCAGGTCGATAATCATTGTGTTGGTCCTTATAATACCAGTTTGACATTTTTTTAAAAAATTTGTGCACGTGCAAATGCAGGTTCGACTAAAATAGGTAAGCTCAGGTTACCTTAGGAGAATATACCTACAGTCAAAGACTGGTCAAAGGTACGAGGCTAAGGCTTGTAGAATTTTAGCTGGTAACTCCCATAAGGCCCAAGACACGGGTTTAACTTACTTTTCCACGGGTTTTCCTAAATTCGGTAGTCTGACGATGCAATTGGTGTGTGCACGTGTTTTTTTAAATAAAATAAAAATTATCTACAAATAAAAATTTCCTAATATAATTATGTACAAATAAAATAAAAACTTGGATACTTACCTTTTTTGGAAGGCAATATCTATCCCACAATAAATATGAAATATCTCCTGCACATCAACAACAAGAAAAATACCCAAGTAAAATCTAATAAAAAAATAAAATAAAAATCCTAAACTAATTAACACAAAATTAAGAAAAAATAAAATTCACAATTTCTAAACCCCGACAGTGGCGCAAAAAACTTGATGTGATTTTAATTTGCAGCAAGAGCACGGATATCGATAAGACAGTATGCAATCACGGTCGTTTCACAAAGATTTTGAAATTGGGATTTCCAGTTTTTAAGTAATCAAGTGTTAATAAAAAAAATTGATATTTGGTGAATTCTAAATTAAAAATTCTAAATATACTAAAAATAATTTACTAATGAAAGAAAACATAGGACTCGAGATTTTATCGCTACTGTGCGTACTAGATGCGTGCAGCCATTCTCTATAAAAATTACTCAAGACGTCTTAGGACAATTATTTGGGTCTTAAAAAATAGATCGCTTTAATTTAATTTATATTTCTCAAAATACTAGTAATTTCCTCCACTATAATATGCTATTCTCTGAAAAGAAATGTATCACATTAATAAAGCATTAGGGCACGTGAAGGAAATCACTATCATCATAAAACAAGAAAATAAGATTAAGATAATTGGTATATAAAAAAATAGTCACAACATGCTAGCAAATACAGTAGGATGTCCTCTTTAATCCTAGATGACGTTAAATGCAGAACTGTAGCAGGTACTGTTCCAGAAATTGTTGCTAAAACCGTTAAATACGAGAGTATATATCACGGTTTATAACGAAAGTTTTGGAGAGCCTTTTTTTTCTTCTTTTTTCCTTCTTCGGCCAAGAACCTTAGTTTTCTGAGATTAATTTTTTTTCTTTGATCTGTGACTTCTCTGGCTCTCGCCAGCCTCCTTCAAGCTCTAATCGACTCTTTTTATACACCCCAACACTCAATAGGTCTTGAATCTTCTACAAATCCTCCCACAAATCTTGTTTTTAGTGAAAAATATTTTTCTTTCTCTCGGTCCTGATCACGACCAAATCTTTTGATTTTCTTTGTGAGTTGTTGCGTTGCTTGTTCTCAAAGATATCGATTAGTTATGAAACCAAATTTGAGAAACTAAATATCGAGTTTCAAAAAGAATATTTCCTTCTCCCTGTTATTTTCTTCGAGAAAAAAATATGAGAATATTTGCTTCGATTTGCTTGTGATTTATTTCCAAACTTCCTCAAATTCCTCTATAAATCAGGCAAGAGTTAAATCTTGTCTTAACTTCGTAAATTCGTCTAAATATAGCATTCAGAAACTTCGCAGATCGAAGCGAGAATTTTTCCGGCCAATTTCTTTTTTAAAATAAAGGATGCCTTTATCAATTCTTGGGGTGCCTTTAACAGTTTTAAGCTAATTTTTTCCACATATGTTTCAAAAAATACCTAAAAACAGAATAAAATAATGATATTAGTACATAAATTGAGAACTAAAAATACAAGTATGAGACCAAATTAAGACACATAAATGTGGCTTTTATCTGCAAGGCTTAGTCAATCAATGGAGGGCGTTCTCTAGCGAGATACGAGGTTGGTAAGAGGAAAAGAACTTAATTCGTGGATTCATCAGTGTTCAACGGATGACGAACTCGATCAATATAGCGATCTTGAAGCAGAAGGAAAGCCTAACCATACGAGATCTGATAAAAGTGCAGGAAGAATACATAACTCTGGAGGAGATACAGAAGGAGGCGGGTAGCTCGACGATCAAGGAAAGCAGTCATCGAAAGACATTAAAGGGGAAATTCTTCAGGTAGAGTATCGAAGCGCACATCAAAATCCACCTCTCCCATAATAATTACCTCATCAGAATCAGGGATGAGAAAATCATGAAGCATCAAGATAGCGCATACCAAGAGAACACTCGCCAGTAGATGGCGTTTCACCGATCATCGGATCGGAGAAAGGAGGCATAACATACACAAGTTCGAATATAGGAAATTGCCACCATTTTCGAAGTTGAAAGAACCCCTCGCTGCGATAATACGATCGCTCAAACACTCGGAAGCCAGAATAGACATAATTTATCCATCGAATAGGGGGTGGAGCCACCCTCCTCGAGGTATAATAATGAATTTTGTGAATTTCATAAATTGCGTGGTCATATCACTAACAATTGCAGGAATGTGGAGAGAATTGTGCATGATATGATCCAAAGAGGAAAGTTAGATGAATATCTGGTGCTACCGCTACCGCTGACAGCTCACGTCGAAGAAGACCCAGCTTGAGTTTATCGTGCGGAGGTAGAGTGAGGGACCGAGTTCTTAAGATATAATTCAATCGTTCATTCATCGATGACAGAAGCCAACTTCAACACCAACATCATAGGAAGAGTGCATAAACGAGACCACCAGGGGGAAAGAGATTTACAGTATAGCAGAAACAGTGACGGAGAAAATAAATTTGCATGATTTATCCTTATCCCATGTCAATATAAATAATCAGATTTACCTAGAAAATATGAAGAATGTCAATTAAGTTATGATTCTCTTAAATCTAAGGCAAACCTGGAGTACATGAATTCAGTCATAGAATAATTATCTTAGGGAATTTTTATAAACATTAACTAAATTTGATGATGCCCATATTCTTTAATAAGGGTAAATATGGAAGAAACCATATTGAAATTGGTCTTCCGTCTATCGATTGGGACTAGAAAATTTTACTTCTCCGCCTTTATATTGGGACGGAGGAAGTACTATGCACTATATTTTCATTTGCTTTTAGTTAAAATCTTAGTTATTTTCATTATCATTTATAGCGTTGTAGAGTTTGATACCATTCGTTGGACGAAAAAATATGGATAGAGCCTAAAAATTGGAAAGTACTAATTTTAATGAAATTTGCTAAAACAACAACAACGACCAGGACTTCACTTTTACCCCTTACAATGAACAAATTCTCGTATAATCATGAATTTGAGTTTCGTTTAAATTCAATGGATTGTAGGGAAAACTTTGTACGTTTTTAATTTCTTATAGCAAAATTGGAGTTTTAATAATGGAAAAATGCTAAGTATACCGAGAGAACTCTTTAGAAACTGACTCTTTCAA
This sequence comes from Papaver californicum, assembly GCA_023531435.1. Classification (NCBI taxonomy): domain Eukaryota; kingdom Viridiplantae; phylum Streptophyta; class Magnoliopsida; order Ranunculales; family Papaveraceae; genus Papaver; species Papaver californicum. The sequence continues at coordinate 5,090,346 of JAJJMC010005091.1, forward strand.
TTCAGTGCATTGAACATTAAATCTAGAACAAGGATAAAAAATAAAATAGCGATGCAATCAGTTTCCGTATCTAATATATAGAAGTAACAATCCTCTAACTGGATTGGATCTTAATAAAAAGAATAAACCAATCCCCTTCGATTTTATTATATAAATATTCATAATATGTATAACATACGTATATAACTCTTCATTTTCCTAATAGTATCTTAATTTAATCTTCATAAAAATTCTATATAAATTATAATAAAAAAAGATGTAATTTTTTTTTTTTTTTTTTTTTAGAGAAAATCAGAGACAAGATAAAAACGATAAGTTTATAATAAGAGCATAGTATGTCTCTAGCATATCTAAATAAGTGAAAATACGATTCCACTCGAAAAACCTTGAAACAAGAATAACCCACGGCCAAAAGATAAACTGAGCATATTTTTCATTTTTATATAGATCATATGGCTTTCACGTGGAACCACCATTCCCAGAAAAATTCATTGTTGTCTAATTTACAGTTTAATGTTTTGACTGTGTAATCTTTATTAAATTCGAAAGATTTGTAATCCCATGAGATCGCAATTCCAGGAAACGTAAAGATTACTACACTAGTTTGTTTGGTAACTCTTGTACAAGTTGTTGGATTTATAGGAATCTCATGTGATGTTTGGATATCAACCGGTAACTTAAATAACCTATGTTAGTCTGTCCCAATGTATTCAAGTCGGGTTAGTACTAAGGATAAACAGATCCGGTTCTGTCGGTGGGCGCGGGGATTTCCTATATAATTTGGAGCACCACATGACCATGTGTTTAAGACTAAAAGTGTGTTGTGAGCCAGCTCAAACTTTTTTGGTTTCAAGCAAATTGTAACTCAAATCTTAATCAAGTAACCACGTGTTTCCACTTTCAAAATGACAAGCTTAAGGCCAACTAAGGATGAAACTACAATAGGCACAATCAGCACAAATACTGTATGTTTTTGAAGATATCAGAAATTGTTAATTCTCTTATTTCTCTTTAAAAAAGCAAATATATCAATAACAAGCTAATGTCGGTACACTGTATGCAATTATTAGGGTCACGCGGGAAACTTCTCAAATCTTTTGGTATTGTTTTGACCCTTACACAACTCCTGCCACCCCAATTTGGCAAACAAAAGTTTCACCATCAACTCTGTTTCCCTACCCTTTTTTTTTTTATCTAACAATATGAAGGTCTCAGTCACTCGTCTAATGGCTGTTTACAGTTGTTCTTCCACAGCACCTTAGGTTGCTTAAGCTGGATGGATTCTCTCTTAGATGTGCAAGGGCAGATGCCCTTGCTCCTCCTTGTTAGAACTATTGGGATCTTTTTGAAGGTTGCATTTCACACACATTCTTAGTTAAAAAAATTAGGATTATAAATTAAGATTGTAAATATTAACATCCAAAGGCATCTTGTTTTATACTCCTTCCGTTTCTAAATGACATGCTTGTTTAGTTTAGTACACAAAAAAAACGAATCATTTAAATTATATTTTATACCTTTTTCTTATTTGTCCCGGGAAAAAAGTGCTTTTCTTATGTTTAAATAATAAAAATAAAAGAAAGAAATGGTATATATATGGGTATAATAGTGATCATAAGATATTTAATTTTCTATTTATAGAAACAATCATATCTTTTTAACATACCCAAATATAATAACCTTATCTATCATTTTAAAACGAAAATAATAATTTTTTTATTTGTCTTTTGTTTGAGAAAACGATACAAATATACTAAAAATATTGTATCATTCTCAAATACAAATATGTATTGGCTGACAACAAACTATGAATCCTAGCTGTAATGTAGCCTCGCGTGTTTGCTCTTATGTTTAAGTTTTCAATCTCTTTGATATTTTTAGAAAGAGCCATCTTCATGTTTTATATGTTTTTTTGTTTGGACCAACCGACTTGTCTGGTTCTAACTTATCTAAATCTAGCTAATTATACCTAAATCTGGCTCATTATAATTTGACTCAAAAATAATAAAAAGTAGAGTTATAGTGTAACTGCAAACTAATCATCATACACATGGCACGATCACGTGCTGGGAAAGTCTCTTATGCATTTAATGTCATTTGATGCCACCACCTAACAAAATTTAACACATGTCGAATAGTTAGTTAGCAGGACGTATAACACTGAAGCAAGATGAAGATCACCGTAGTCCGATACCCGCTATGAAATATTTACGGAAACAAGAGCGGAGTGGGGGCTCCATCAGAAACTCTATAAACAATGACCTGGAGATCTGAAGAAGGGGTTGATAGTTTTATGAAGTGAGAGCTAGGATCAGAAAGAGAGAAACTTTTATTCGGAGTGTATCTTTGTATCTGGACAGAGAGTGGTAACACTATTGTAATGTCATTCATCAATAGTAAGAACTCAAACTCATTACCCCGTGGAAGTAGGCTTCGGCTGAACCACATAAATCCTTTATGTTAATTGTTTTACTTTCCTTTATCTTCATAATGCGTTTATGTTTATATTAAGTTATAGATCGATAATGTTTTCTATTACGTTGTATTTAAGCATACCACGAATGCCAACTAGATCTACCTGTTGGTTTTTTTGGTGGTTATATATAGAAAAAATTATTTAAATAGATATGTGTCCAACGAGTCAGGTATAAAATGATACCTAATTTAAATAGTCAGTGGTGGAACCAGGTTTTAAGATATAGAAGGGTTAAAAAAAAGTTTTGATAAATTAAAATGGTCTAAACTATAAAAATTTCAGTAAATAGGGGAATTGAATTCTAAATTTTTAAGGATTATACATGAAATAGTAAAGAAATCAATAGGGGTGGGGGTAGAACCAGATCTAACCAACCCTTGGTTCTGCCATTATAAATAGTTCCAGGTTAGATGTAAGAACCAAATCAGATCTCTAATCAACCATTGAATAAAAAAATAAATAATCAGATATCTGATTCAGACCAAGTTAGACACGGAAAACAAATACGATATTAGGCTCATATAAGCTGTTTCGAAAGAGAGGCGAGCAAAGCGCGAACGTTGAAGAAGACACGAAAAGAATATAGGAAACCTGAAAGGAAAAGTATTAAATATTTCTCCCAGAAAACGTGGGACCTACTAAAAGAAGTACTAGTAGACCTAGACCCACCTAAAAACGTTTTTACGTTAAGAAATAGTTGGATCAGAGTAAAACTTTGAAATACCCGTATAGAATAGAATGGAAATGAGAGTAGAATTAAAATAGATAATGTCATCCATCCTCGATAAATAAATAGAATTTTCTCCTGAGTCCATTGTCTGTAACCAGAGTGAAAAAAACAAAAGGAGCAAGGGTATGCTCAATCTCATACCTTCCTCTTTGAATTGTCTTAAAGAAGAATAAATTGCACCCAAGGTTGAGAGAGAGAAAGAAGAAAGGCTTTTAGAACCTCTCTTCTTCATCTTCTTCATTGTTTTTCTCCCTTTCTACACAGATATTTCAAATTTTCTTCTTCTATTTTGTTTAAATGACGAATCAAGTAATGGAGGAAGAGAAGAAACCAAAAGTATCAGATGTGGGTGCATGGGGAATGAACGTAGTTAGTTCTGTTGGAATTATAATGGCTAATAAACAACTTATGTCTGCTCATGGTTACGCCTTTAACTTCGGTCTGTCCCTCCCTCTCACTCTTTCAAATTACGTTGATTAGATCTGAGATCTCTGTTTTATATTTCAATCAGTTTTCATAATGGAAGTAATCCATGGTTTTGTGTATGGATCGGAATTCGTTTTATTATCTTTTAGATTTTTTGCCTTCTCTCTAGCGGCAGGCGTTATTGACTGATTCCCATTAACATCATCTATTTAATGTTTTATTTTCTTAATTCCTCGTTTTTTTTTGCTTTTGAGCTGCAATTTTGGGTTATTTTGTTTGATTCGTAAGTTGGGTATGGTAGTTTATGGCTAATTTCACGAAATTTCCCCAAGTTACTGTAAAGTGTGTTTTTTTCTAATACGAGGCTAAAGCATTCGTTGTTGTTTTACCCAAATTTTCTTATCGTTTGGGTATGACCATTTAGTTTGTTTTTCTTTGAATCTCTTTATTGTCTTTATTTTTGGAGATTAGTTGAACTAAGATTCCTAAATTTTTACTAATGCAGCAACAACTTTAACCGGATTCCACTTCGGTGTGACCGCGTTAGTGGGTATGATTTCTAAATCTACTGGCTTATCTGCATCAAAGCATGTACCTTTGTGGGAGCTTCTTTGGTTCTCGATTGTTGCGAATATGTCTATCACAGGGATGAATTTGAGTCTTATGTTAAACTCTGTTGGATTTTACCAGGTCTGATTTACTAAGTAAAAATATAGCTTCCATTTGAGAATTTGTTTCCATGTACTTTTGTTATGTGATATTTTGTGAGTTTGCTTACAATTGGATATGTGTTTTACAGATTTCGAAGCTGAGTATGATTCCAGTTGTTTGTGTGCTGGAGTGGCTCATTCACGGTAAACAATACTCAAGGGAGGTGAAGATGGCAGTGCTTGTAGTAGTATTAGGAGTTGGTGTCTGTACCGTGACAGATGTTAAAGTTAACGGTAAAGGATTCATCTGCTCTTGTGTGGCAGTCATGGCTACATCTTTCCAGCAAATTGTGAGTATTTACTTAACTTTTCACTTCCATTCTGAACTTACTTTTCTCTTGTATTGTAATTTTTTTTTATTTGATGATTTCTCGGTGGTATAGTTTAAGAGTCGTCATGGAGATATTCAGCTCATGCTGATTACAGTTTGCCATTCAGAGAGTTCTATGTTATGGTACCTTTGGTAGCGGTACTGTTAAATTGCCTGAATTAAACCATTTTTCTGTATACATTCAATTTTTTGGCTAGATTACCCTGTGATGGGCTCGTTACTGCGTCTTGCGAGTTTTGTGTTTATAGTCGCATAATGAGTTTATATGCAGTACCTTAAGGGAGGAAATACCCTTTAAAATTATAGTTCTTATCCTTTCTTGAAAGAGGGATGTGGTATCATAATGTAGTTAATTTGTGGATTACTTCCTTATGGCTTGATTTAGATGATTAAACAAGATCATTATATTAGAATATGGCAATGCAAGTATGCAACCTTCACATGTGAACACTGCCAATAACTGGGATCTGTAATTGGAGTAGTAATTTCTTCTAGAGATTGTTATTTGTGGAGCTATAATTCTTGGTTTCACTGAAAAGGATAATCTAGTCTTTAGTTATGGAAGACCACATCAATATGATGTGAGCTACATTGTTTTGGACTTTTTCCTCCCATTATTGCTCAACCAGTAAGGTTCTAGTATACTCATTGATTTTTGTGGGAGGGAGAGAAATAGGAAAACAAACACCAGTTGAGTGGTGCAATTCCTGCTTGGTCAAGAATTAGGAACTCCAGAAGCTTAAACATTACAAGGTGCTCAGTGGACATGAATGTAAAAACTAAAAAGGCACTTTAAACTGGTAAAAAATTGAGCTCGAAAAAGGTTTTATGGTTTATTTTATTAGCTGTTGAAAAAAAGTTTATTTCGTTTTGAAGCTCATAGATTTATGAATTTGTGATGTTTGCTAGTTGCTACAGTCTATAAACAAATAGCCAGGATGTGTCTCTAAGTATCGTTTGTTATTAATATTAAGCTTCCTATGCTAGTTCATGAGCAGCCAGCAGAAGCCGTAGAAGATAGGGTCAATTCACCAATAGTTACTAACTTATCATGACCTGCGTATATGTCATCCAGCTCAAATAAGTGATCCCAGTATTTCAATTGTTGGTTGATTTTGAGTTTGGTCCATGGACCATACTGGTGAAAAAGAATAATGGCCCATGGTGATTGAGTTAGCCTGAGATTGGGGAAGTGAACTGTTCTCTCATCAAGATTATCTCCCATGTTTAGCTAACAAAGACGATGGTGTTTTCTTTTTATGTGAAACCATTTTTATTAATCAAATTATATCTTCCACTATTTCATGCAATATTAAAAATTCCGATCCTGCTTTAGGCATTTTCGGGTCTCTAATTTAACAATTCTTTTTTGTTGCAGTCAATTGGATCACTGCAGAAGAAATACTCAATTGGCTCTTTCGAATTACTAAGCAAAACAGCTCCAATTCAAGCAATCTCTCTTCTTATTTTTGGTCCATTTATTGATTACTACCTCAATGGTCAATTCATATTAAACTATAAGCTGTCACCTGGTGTAATTGTAAGCTCCCTTCCTCTCTATTGTTTCTTTATATCTATTTAATTGTCGATATTAATAATAAATGGTTGATATGTATATGTGCAGTTCTTCATACTACTCTCATGTTCCTTGGCGGTATTCTGCAACATAAGTCAGTATCTGTGCATTGGACGTTTCTCAGCTACATCCTTTCAGGTGTTAGGGCACATGAAGACTGTTGCTGTCTTAACATTGGGGTGGATCTTATTCGATTCCGCGTTAACTCTAAAGAACTTACTTGGAATGGCTGTTGCAATTCTTGGTATGGTAATTTATAGTTGGGCAGTGGAGATGGATAAACAAGCAGCTTCTGCAAAATCTATATCTCTGTCTCATGCGAAAAACAGTCTGACAGAAGAGGAGATTAGGCTTTTAAAGGATGGAGTGGAAAATGCTCCATTGAAAGATATTGAACTTGGTGTCTCCAAAGGCTAAAAATTCTGTGTTCATTGTGGCAGAAAAAAAGATCTGCTTTGTGCTCTCATAGACGCCGTATTTCTACCTGTCATTCTGCTTTCATTTGTGGTGCAGAAATATCGCAAAGTATTTGATTCGGTAAAGAATGTGTTTCTCCACCAACTTCATACCACTACACTAGGATGTAATTTTCCTTTTTCTTTTTTGATATTTAAACTTTCTCCAGAAATCCTTTTTTTTTTGTTTTATTTGGTTTAGATAAGGTCAGATAGTGAACCTATAAAGTCAAGATGGATGGAGAAAATGTAAAATGAGTAGAAGGGTTTAATTTATTTTTCTTCAAGACATTTCCTATTTCATTTATTCTCCACATCTGAGTACAAGCTTGAAAAGCATTTCTATGAACAGGATATAAGACATGGGATGACATTCTATTGATTTCTCCTTTTTTCTCTTTTTTTTTTGGAGGAACAGTGGAAATTGTAGTTCAATATTTATGTATTATTTCATAGGATCATTTGACAGATTCAATTTGGAGTATTTTTCCTTTTCTTGGTAATCTCTTTAGCTCACAAGAAGTTGGAGAGGCGTGCATGAAACTGTTTGCGTGGAATTAGTTAGCAAATAATTGCTCGATCAACAAAAACGCGTATGTACTTGGTGCTGCTAAATACACAAATCATTGTCCATTCTGTTTGTGATAGTCCCATTCTTTTAGCTAACTGTAGAGCTAGTAGAACACCATGGTTTCTGCTATCCGGAGGATTGTTCTGGGAGCATAAACTTGACCCAGCATCAAGGATAGTAGCTGAAGAGTGCGGTAGTTGCAGAAGCCTGTGAGCATCATGAAGAATACGACGAATGGGAGTGTGGTCTGATTCTCGAAAACTTGGCTATTTCTAGACTTAAATATTCCACAGGACATTAGCACTGTTGCAAAAAGGTTTAGCTTTGTCATTTTTCAACAGCCAACTTGCGACCAGTTCTTGAATAGAATGAGTCTGGTCCAAATCAAGGTAAGATTAAGAGCAGAAGCAAAATGAATTGCCCTTACCCTAGGCCGTGAACAAACGTTGATACTTTCCTCCTCATCCACACAGAAACAACAATTCGAGTCGATTTGGTTGATGTACTTGTTAATAGTTTGGCAACAGCCTAGTTCATTATGAATCCCCTCCATAAAAGCATTTGCACTTTAGGAGCAATACTCATCACAAGCCACAGCTTCTTCCACTGAAAACAGAAATCAACTCTCGCTGAAGGTTGTCCCTGATCATCCTCAAGAAGTTTTTGAAAGGACATAGAAGAGAACTCACCTGTAGGTGTAAAATCCCAGAATAGTATGTCCGTTTCAGCATTCTTAGGGATGTGAATTGCTAAGATATCAGTAACTGTGACTTCACAGAAGAGAGACTCAATGAGAGAAACATTTCAGCCGCTTCCATCTTGTGCAAGTAATTCATTGACTGTAGTCACCCCTGCAGATGTAGAACTATATGGTTGCTGCATTCGCAAGGCTCGTTTTAAAGCTTTGGCTAATAGCCCATGAAGGTCTATGAGTTTGGGCATCCAATTCACAGCCGACTGGTAAAAAAAAATAAAAAAATTTTACATTTTCTGTGGAAATTGTGTGAATTAATTGATTACTTGTTAAAGCAAATCTAACGGTGGAATCCAAGCCATTCCAAGCTTGTAAAAAGCGTGGAATGTCAGGTCTTATGGTTTTCAAATAGCCTCATTTCACGTTTTTTCCAAGCTATCTTCCATGGTTTCACGGAAGAGGGCTTTGATTCCAAGAGAAACGTAATTTGGAATTGCGTCACAAAAAGACAAAAAATGCAATTTGGAATAATGTTTTGTTGGATTCCATCATTAAACTTGAACTTCCATGATCTACTCCAAATGTTGAGGTGACAAATAATTTGGAAGATGAAATTATTATACCATAAGCTTGCTCTCTTTGCATAGCCACATATTGATAGTTGCCTCTGGTCCGGCTGTTTTCTTTTTGCTTCGAACGTAGCAAGCAGAGCATCACTTAGCGTAGCTTTCCCTCGTGGGGGCTTCCGTGCCATCCGACTACACCTCCGTTCCCTTCCCTATTCTCTCCGCATTAGGGAGAGGATTAGGAGATAGGACGGAGCTAGAGGGTGCTTGTGGGGCTCATTGACCCCACATGATTTTGGATTTGAGTATATATAGGCTTGATTTTAAGGTAATTATTAGGTCTTATGAGCAAATACGCAAAGTAGAATTAAATACTTGTGTTGTTAAAAGGGTTTAAAAAAAATTAATGTAAAATAACCACAAAATTAAATTGCCTTGGCTCAGTCCAAATGAGCATCTGTCTAAATGAGCATAGTATTAGCACTAACTGTCCCCTTTGTAACTATGTTGTTGAATCTGTTCAACATGTTTTAATTGAGTGCCCTTTAATCCAACAAGTTTGGTCTAGGATGAATGTTAATACTAGAGTTTCATTGTCAGGCATGTCTATTGTAGAATGGGTAGGAGAAATTTGGTAAAGTACCCTGTTTTATCCATTTAAAATAATATCCTTGATATTTACAACTTTTCTAAAGTGTTCTCATCATTAATTTTTGAATCTAAGTTAGTCAACACTAGTTTACTTTTTAAGAGTTTATTTTTTTACCCTTTATTTGTAGCCACGTTGACCTTCTATATTATTTTCCCGGTTCGTTTATCTCGATTCAGGATCGTTTCACTGTTTTCAGGTTTGTTACATCATTCCTAACAGAATTCATCATTTCCAAGTGTCTTGGGGTTTTTGGTTGGTGGAGAATCGACCTTCTATAACACTTTTCAGGTTTGTCGAGTCCGGTTCTGGATCGTTACACCGCTTTCAGGTTTGTCGAGACGGTTCAGGATCGTCGAATCATTTACCCTATCCAGCAAGAAGATGTAGTTCAGGGGTAAATATGACTTTTAATAGGTGAGATAACTGACACCTAGCACTTAACTAGATGGAAACCATTATTTTAAAAAACGGTTAAAAGGGGTACTTCAAAAAAAAATTAAAAAACGAGGGTACTTTTATCTAGTATATCTCAAAATGGGGATACTTTATCAAAAACCAGAATGGAGGAGTGAACTGTCAGCTGAACTTTATTATGATGACAGGTTCTACATTGTGGTATCTCTGGAAACATAGGTGTGTTCTGGTGTTTGGGAATGTAGATTTCAATGTAGACAGATTGGTTTGGAAAATAATACAAGCTTTAATGAACGGAAAGCAATTACTGTTACTCAGACTAGCATAGCTAGTGAGGGTAGAAGGATTAGGAAGACTGTACCTTGTACTCCTCCAAAAACCATGTTTACTAAAATAAATTTGATGCTTCTTTCAATAAGGAATTCAAGCGTATAAGATGTGGTCTAATAATGCTTAATGATGCAGGTGAGTATCAAGGAGCCAGGTGCATTCTTGGGATAACTAGAAATGAAGAAGAAGCCGAAGCTGTGACAACTTTGAAAGCTATAAATTGGGCATAAGAACGAGGAGTTAGAGACTTGAACTTGGAGGGAGACTGTTTGAATGTTATCAACGCCCTGAATGGAAATCAGGGAATGGTGGACGAATAATCAATAATGTGTCTGTATACATGTACCCAGAGAAACAAATGAGGTAACGGATATCTTAGCAAAAAAAGTTATCTGAAGAATTGTTTCAACTTTTTTGGAGAATGATGCTCTAATATGGTTAAAATCTCTTATCAGAGTTAAACTTACAACGTAGTTCCTATTTCAATTATTAATTAAATTTGAATTTCAGATTAAAAAAATAATATAGTCACCCCTGTAACACTGAAGTAATCTTGTTTGGACCTGAATGTGTGAACTAGTGAAATCCAAGAATCGCGCCAAATAATCACATCTTTTCCATCACCAATAGAGCAAACAACCCTTTCTTCAATTCCTCTCTAGTAGATGATATAGCTCTCCGAGTGTTAGATGTTTTGTTTGTTAGAGCAATTTCAGTGGGATTGGCTAAAATGCCAATCATGCCTCCACAGTGGCAAACTCATAAAATGGATTGACAAACCCCTCAAAACAGAGGGTTTTCTATACGTGTTTCAAGTTGAATCGAATGATTCCACTTGAGACGATTGACTCAACCTGAGCCGATCAACGACTATTATTTCTCTCCCCATAAATTCGAACAATTTTAACTCTAAAATCATACCTCTCCAATTAAATTTTTTTCTACTTTCACTTCAATCTTAATCTTTCCATCTCAAACTAGAAAAAATGGCAAAAGTTGCAACCCAATATTAAAAGAAAAAACTAGAAAAAATGGCAAAAGTTGCAACCCAATATTCTGTTAGTAACATATGTGATGGTTATAAGAAAATAGAGAATGATAAAAAACAAAGAGATCTTCAAGTTTAAGATGCTAACCAAGTCAAATCTGCAACTATAAGAAAAACAAGAGTTCAAGGAAAGAAAATTGAAGGAATTTTTTTTTTGAATGTTAACCGTACTACTGCTCACAAAAACCAGGGAAATCTTCTCAAGAACGTAATGCATGGAAGATACGTCAAATGAAGATAAACCAGAGGCCTAAGATTGTTCAATTTTTTTACTGAAGTGTTTATTTAATTTAAGTTTTCATGCTCTAATTAATTTATACCTTGTAAAATAGCGTGGTATAGTAAATTAATATAATGCAGATTAGTGTTTTAATATAATTTTAGTTAATTCAATCAAATTAAGCTTGTTTTTCCGTTTTAAAATTAAATTATATTTAATTAAAATTAAGTATTGCAATAGATAATTGCTAAAATAAAATTACATTTAATTAAAGTTATTGTTATAATCATAGACGTTGGATTAAACCTAGATGAAAGGCTATAATCGAAATTATAAATTATATAGTCGTTGTCGCAGCAAACTAAGACGACCGACCTAGGTTGAGCCGACAACGGCTAGTTCCATATAACAATTATAAAATAGTTCTATAAATTCAACTATTTTCACTTCCTAAATTACACCTTCTCCACCTTCTTTTACACCCATATGGATCAACTGTCTATTACCATAGATGAAGATCTATCACTATATAGAAACTTTGTTGTATATTGTCCGACAAGGGGTGCGGAACGACGACACAATGGTTTAGTGAGTATGAGTTACTAGAGCAGTATCTATGAAAACTTCTGCAATGACACCGGTAACCCGAATAACCGAAATGTATATGGGTTATTTTGTCGATAATCAAACTATAAGAAAACAAGTGGAAGAATTTATGAAAAAGGGTTGTCAATCGATATCGAGTAAGGGGTGAAACTAATACTGAAGTTGTATTTGTATTGCGATCTTGAGAAGAATGGCGAAGATGAAAAAGGATAACTTTTTCTTATGAAGCTCATTACGCAACCATGAGGATTTTTTTATGCACGTATGGGATGTTAGAATTAGACATACTACTTTATATATTTTAACTAAATATAAAAGAAAATTACTAGTTTCCTTCCATAGATTAGTTCTAATTACATAAAATAGACTTAATCTTAGTTTCAAGTACAAATATTAAATAAAACATAACTACTGGTTCTTAGGACGACCCATGTCATACATGCCCCGCTCCATCATACATCCAGATCTTTGACTTGCTCTTGCAGATTGAGATCCACCATCAGGTCCAATGAAATCACAGTGCTTAACTGGAGAGGCACCAAAGTATATTCTTCTTCTGTAATCTTGATAAGGATCTGGTTAACTGGCTGCACGAGATCCCGATTGTTGCACTTCTGCTGGTACTGGATATGGAGATAGTTGTTGTGTTTCTCGAACTCTTTCCTCTTGGGAATTTGGTGTTCCATAAAGTTGAGAGAGATAGGGACCGATGCTCACGGACTCCTCCAATCCCTGAAAATGTTGGTTGTACAGACGTGTATTCAACTGATCTTTTAACTCCACTTGGTTCAATCGTTCTATCAATTGTTCAAGAGTGGTCGATGTGCATGTATAAAAATTAGTGCGGTCCATACCTTGCGAGGGAATTGGAATTGTATGACGTTCTCCTTGGAGATTATAGGTCTCTATCTCCTAACTCAATTCTGAAAAATCTGATCCAACTGATAAAGAACAAAGTCCAGAAGGTCCTCTAGGAGGGGATGATGAAGATAAAGCTCCTGTTGAAGGATATACGATTAAAGTTGGAAGCGATAGTACTGGTACTCTTGGAACATCCAAGTCCGATCTTTGTTTTCCTATTGGGGGAATATCCATCCCATATATGTTCATAACTTCTATACCAATTATCAGTTGGAACCGATTGGTACCATTCGTTGTATACACCTTCGACACAAGATCTGAATACTTGCTGATACCTTTTTCATCCCCGATCACCCTATCTTCTGTAATCTTATCCAAGGACGGTGGCTTGTCGAGGAATTTTGTAGATTGCAACTGCACCAACTAACTGTCTAGCACATCTCTCCCCATAAAAATAAATACCAATATCTTCAAGTTGACTGTAGGGCAACATGCGCTGGAGTGAAAAGCCTCTGATCCCAGTGACTATATCAATTATGAACTCCTCATAATCCTCATCGGGTTCCAAATAACATATGTTTGGTCCTAAGCTGCATTTGGGATCTTCACATATGAATATTATCTCGCTCATTGGTATTTTGCTCCCTCTCAGTTATCAACTTCATATTTTACTAAAATTGGAAAAAACTTTCTGGTGTAGTCCTTCAGTCTTGGTAGACTAATATTGGCGTATGTATATACCATCAAATATGAAGTAAACAACATACGATTAGTTTAACTTGCTATAAATATTTGTAAACTTATATAAATCCAAAGGAATTTTTTATCATATTTACCTCAAGAACTCCCATACACCTTCGATGCTTGACCCACCCAAGCATGTGAGATCGAGACTAACATACAACTCGGATAATACATCGGACCCCCAATCATAATTGGAAGTCTTTGATCCTGATTTTTTTTCCAATCTTTTCCAAATGTTTCTTTAACAACTCGACAATATATTCTTGACAACCTTAAGGAGATATTATCTCCCTTATTACAATGATTCTCATAATGACTGAGAATATTTCCATCTTCTTTTTGCATTAAACTCACGAATTTGTTGTTTATTTTTGAGTCCCCATACTTGTAAAACTCTTATTTATTAAGCCAAGAAGATATCTTGTCTTAATACCTTAAACTTTTTCTCTTTCAAATCACGTATAAAACCTTCACAGCCGAGTGAAATAATTTTCCCGCCTAAATTCGTGTTTGAAAAGAAGATGGGTGCCCATAAACCAAATAGTGGGTACCTTTATTAATTGAGGTGGGTGCCTTTATTAATTTCCAGAGTGCTTTTAACACTTTTCAACAAATTTTTCCACGACTTCTTATTCGTCCTACAAATATACAAAATATTAATATTAGTACACAAATTGAACAATATCAATATAAATATGAGACAAAATAAGACACATAAATATGTCTATCAAATACCCCCAAACTTATTATTTGCTAGTCCTCGAGCAAATCTAATCTAGAAAATAAAAATCTTAACTCACTGCCGCAGACATCACGATTGCACTTAGCGTGTGCAACAAGCCTTTTGAATCCCTAGGTGGCCAAGTGGACGAGTTTTGTCTCCTCTAGGATTAGGATCTGTTTGACTAAGAAAGTTTCTTATTTCTCTTTCACTTAGCGTCTTAGCTATCTGAGTTACTTGGAGTTTTAAATTAGCAAGAGTCTGGGCATTAAATTAGAAATTCTGCTCGGTTGTCTCTTGAAATATAAGCTGGCCCATTGCTAACATATTAAGAGATTCCTCTAAGCTAGTCATTTTCTTCTCAGAAGGGTTTTGAGAGTAGGTTGCCTCTAGTGGATTCTTGGGATAACTAAACCCTGGTGGATCCTGAGATTTACTAGACTGACCTTGATTCTGACCCTGGGACCATGAAAAGTTAGGATGGTTTCTCCAACCAGGGTTATAGGTTTCTGAGTATGGGTCAAATTTCTGACGGTTTTCAAACCCAGAGTTGTTATAAAGATCATGGGCTTGTTTTTCATATCTAGCATGGTTTGACCCTTGGTTCATCTCTAAGGCCTCTAGACACCTAAGGCTATCTAACCCATCATAAACTCTATCGACCCTATATATAGGATTCCTAAATATTTCTGTTTTCTCATTGAAGCCCATTGCCTAGTTTTCTCAGCTAATTTGATGAACGAGTCAAAACATGTATCTGGGTTCTGGTGGGTGAATTTTCTACCCCTTATTGTTTCTACCTGTATACGGGTTTCACTATCTAGGCCCTCATATAAAATTTGGGCCATGTGGGATTTTTCAAAACCATGATGCGAACAATGGTATAATAACTCATTAAACCTTTTTACATATTCATGTATGCTTTCACCTGGTTTTTGTTTAAAGGTTTGAATAGATTAACGAACAACATCAGTCTTATGGTATGGGTAGAATTTCTTAACAAAAACCTCTACAAGACCATCCCAGGTGGTGATTGTTTTAGACGGAATAAAATAATACCATTCTTTGGCTTTTTCATCAAGAGAGAAGGCAAACAAACGTGACCTAAACACATATTTGGAGACATTCGGATAATTCATTGTGTCATAAATCGTTTCATAGTCTCTTATGTGGGTATACGGGTTCTCATTCTCTAACCCCCTAAAATATACGAAGCATTCCAATTGTCCAAGGTTTGATGTCAAATTTGACAGTAGTGGCTGGTAAAACTACCCCTGGGTCACGTACTACTCTAGAAGGGTTCATACGGTCTCATAGGATTTTGTTTATCTGGATCTCATTCTCACCCATTTTGGCAAAAACAGATGTACCACCTAAATCTGTGTAACGTGTTGGACTTAAACAAAATAGGTCATTTTCTTCAAGTCTATCTCCTAAACGAATCCAACGAGGCATACACAAGTAAGAATACTAGTGTTTAGCAAGAATTTGTGCACATGCAAATGTTGGGGTTCACTATTTTAGGTAAGCTTGGGTTACCGCGACAAAATATACCTACAATCAAAAACTGGTCAAAGGTACAAGGCTGGGTTTTGTGGTGGTTTGGATGATAACGCCCATAGGGTTCACCGTGTTATCTCACAAGTTTTCCTAAAATCTGTGCCGGAAGATGCAATTGGTGTGTGCAAAATTTTTTTAATAAATAAAATACTAAAAATAAACAACAAGCAAACAAGATAATAAAAGTCCAAAAAGAAAATAGGGAAAATGAAAAAAAAATTAACGAAAATAAATAAAATCTAAAAATAAAATTCTTTTTCTTTTCTCCGTTCTTTTCGCTTTATCTTTAGCTTTAATTTGAACCTTTATTTGACCCCAATTTTTTTTTGATCCAAAACCTGCAACAAAAAAGACAAATACCCAAGAAAGCATAAAATAGAACAAAAGAATAAAAATCTAAAATAAAACTACTAAAAACTAAAACTAAACCTAAAAAAAGAAAAATAATCTAAACCATAACTTGAAAACAAGTCCGCGTCGGCGCCGCCAAAAATTGATGTGGTTATAGACAAGTGGTAAGAAAGTTCATTGTTCGGACTTATTAAAATTGATTTTTAGACCTAATTCTAATTTTAATCTAGCAAATATAAACAAAAGGTGGTATCAATATTATGAGAGACTAGGACTCAAGATTTCACCAATTTTCATATTCATGTGGTTCAAATATTAATTCTAGACAATTCTTGCTCATATAATAAAAGGATATTGACTCTGATTTTGCCAAAGTAGATTTTAACACATTAGATGTAAATTATAAGAATTGCGCATCAAAAGTACTTAATACTAAGCATACACCATCAAACAAGATCACAAATAATTAAAAAAAAATCATAAATCAATTTAAATCAACGCAAAAAGTCATAAAAAGAATTAATTTATTTACCACAATCATGAAAAATGGTTTCCTCCATTATCCCAGTAATGGGGTTTAGCTCCTCATGTTAAAAACACTCTCAAAAGATAAATACATAGCTCAAAAAGTGCTTGAAAAGAATAAAAAGAATAAAACAGGCCAACTGCAACGTTTATAAGCGTTTGCAGACATTGTTCTCTCTGTTGCTAAAAGAATTAAAAACAACGACTGCTCTTAGGTGTTGTTGAATGAAGCACAGCTCTTTTGTGTATTTAATCTTTGATCTGTCGCTGGAATTATTCCAAAAACCGTTGTGGAAGCTGTCGAATATGAAACAAAAGGCAACATTTTTAGCAACTTTTCTGAAACATATTTTCTTCTTCTTCTTCTCGCCTGAAGAAACCTAATTCCTGATATATTTTTTTCTCTGATGATTTTCTCGCCCGATTATGGCCTCTCTCAGCCTCTCTCCTTGATCTCCTATTTATAATACCACCTCAATACAACTTCAAATCTCGTTCAAATCTTCAACAAATCTTTTCATTAAATCATAATCTTCTCGGAACTGTTTTCTCAATCTCGGTAATATTTTTTTTTCCAATCTTGTCCAAATGTTTCTTTAAAAACTCGACAATGTATTCGTGATAACCTTAAGGAGATATTATCTCCCTTATTACACCGATTCTCATGATGACCGAGAATATTTTTATCTTTTTTTTTTGCGTCAAACTCACGAATTTCTTGTTTATTTTTGAGTCTCCTATACTTGTGAAACTCTTCTCTATTAAGGGAAGAAGATATCGTGTCTTAATACCTTAAAATTTTCCTTCAAATCAGTGAAATAATTTTCCCGCCTAAAATAGTGAGTGTCTTTATCAATTAAGATGGGTGCCTTTATTAATTTCCAGAGTGCTTTTAATACTTTCAACCAATTTTTTCACGATTGCTTATTCTTCTTAAAAACATACAAAATAATAATATTAGTACACAAATTTAACAATAACAATATAAATATGAGACAAAATAAGACATATAAATCTGTCTATCAGTCTTTTCCATATCTCACAACACCTTTATCCATCTTATTAAAACAAAGATCATTGAGTTTACTCATAAAACAAAAACCTTGGTAATTTCTTTATCATAGGCAGGGTCTGGATTTTCTGGATCAACATCACCATATAATTTTTGCATATAAATGCTTTTAAACCGAAATTAGCAATTCTACCATCTCTTAGTTCCCTATGCTTGTGTCATGTTATGTTAAAATACAACGGAGGTTCGTTTTTATATCGGTCTTCTGCATCCAAATTTGTGGGTCAAATGGAGCATTATCTCCCAGACCGCAAGGTTTCCCAAGTAGGAAGTATAAATCTATTGGTGTTATTCTTGTAAGAATATTAAAATTGTTAATTTCATATATGAATCATATTTATTGCATAAAAATTATAAATAAAAATATATGACATACCTATTTTGAAGTCTACAAAATGAAACATGTGTGTAGTATACCACCAACGTTCCAGCAACATAGACACGAATTTGGTCGAATGTTTCTTCGTCTTCATATGGTACAAAGTCCTCCAAGGAAATCTATTGACAATAATTTAAGTACCAGGAGGAAGTAATTCATAAACTGTGTTAACTTCATGCCAACTACCTTCTGGTTTTTGATGTTTGGCATCTCGCTCTGTTCTTGAAGATACATGACCTTGAGTCGTGGCTAATTCTCGACTGGAAAGTAATTCAGATTATTCTCTTTATCCAAATCTTCTTGTTGAGTCGAAAGAGGTTGGGTATACATATTCATGGGTGGTTTTCTATTTCTTGTTCGTCTAATATTTTGAGATTGAGACATGGTAGTTGTGGATATATTTTTTACAGAAACATAATATGATCTATAAAATGAGTTTTTTTGTGGAGAAAATATTTAGAGAAGATTGATTTTTGTATGAGTAGAGAAGTTGAATAAGGGTTGTATTTATATGGGAAGGAATTATAGCCGTTTTAAGAGACATTGGAATACGACCGTTGTCGTTCCAACTTGGGTTGATCGGTTCAGTTTCAGCCTTTTTGCTAATTTCCCACTGCACAAAAACCAGTTTGCATATCCACCTGGCTTGGCTTTTTGACAAATTTACTAACGTCATCTTGAGTTGCTCTTAATCGTTTATTTTGAAGCCAGACTTTTTTCGTCTTAGGTTTCCTTTATTTTTATTACCACTAATGTCTGAAGTTGTTTATTCCAAGTTCATACATATATGAAATAGTTAAATTTATGGGCATCCCCATTAAATGTGCGACTATTTTGTGTTAATGTCGACATATGATTAGTTAATGGTGTTTTAGGAAAATTACTTGGGGTTCTTGTCAATTTTCTGTATTTGTTACATAATCAATATGTATATTCGTTTATGTAATTTAACTTTGAATCTTGCTGAAAATAAAAATAAAAAATGGAGTAATTTGAGAGTTTTTGACACAGTAAGCCTTGGTCAAAATACTATAAATAATGGAGCTTGTATTCTTACAAACTCATCCCATGACACATAGCTTGAGTGATGTGTGGGAAGCCAACTCGTTGAGAGAGGAGACTAATTTAATTAGGTGAAATATCTTGTGTTGCCTTCGTTTAAAGTCTTATTTGGGATTCCGAGGATTTTAGTAGCACAGTTGGTGAGAAACTAAATCTTATTGTTATTTTAGTTTTCTATTAATTGATTTTTATTGACTAAGAGAAATAGTTATCCTTGATATATCAAACTTGTTTGTTCAATAGTCCTTCTCTTCTAATATAAAGCCACTCAAGTGTATTTGAGGATTGACTATTATAGATCTAGTTATTCAATATCAGTAGATAGAACTATTGAGCATCCAACGTTAACAAACTCCATTCTATGCGTGATAGATCAATAGTAGGAATCAAGTTGTTATTATGCTGCGATTACTTTGAAGATTAAAGATTAAAGACCTGAAGACTTTTATTTTTCTGGTTTTCTGATCTTTGTGATATTCTTCTCGCACTTGATTCTCTGGAATCCAAATAAGTAGTTTATTTTA
Organism: Papaver californicum; assembly: GCA_023531435.1. Lineage (NCBI taxonomy): Eukaryota > Viridiplantae > Streptophyta > Magnoliopsida > Ranunculales > Papaveraceae > Papaver > Papaver californicum. The sequence goes on from JAJJMC010005091.1 coordinate 5,109,950, forward strand.
ATAGACGTTAGATTTGTTATAAAGATCGAACGAACTGTCTAATTATTTCTCATTGTAGATTTATTTGTATAGAGCTTGTTCATTGAGATTGATTATTATAACTTATTAAACCGAAGATCCTTTACTCTACTTTATCTCTGATAAAAAGATTGATCTGGGGGATTGATAAGTGAGTTGGTTACTGAAACAGTTTTAGTTCTTTGTTGTTCCAGGTTATGATCCAAAGGAGTTAGAGCGGAAATCTTCATAAACGACCCAATAGTGGACTCTGTCTTGGGATTCACGTGCGTTGACCAAATTGGTTGTAGGAGTAGGGATACAGAAGGAACTGAGGAACTAGGGGTAGTTTACTTGGTCTCAACTATACGAAGTTACGATAGTCAATTTGTATAGCGACTCAATTCTTAGAGTATTCAAAACTGGACTAGGTCCGTGGTTTTTTTTACCAGGAAATTTTTCTCATTAACAAAATCTTGTGCGTCATGCCATGACTTTACTTTCCGTATTATAATTATTTATTAGTTATAATAAGATAATTGTACTTGTACGTTAATCCACTTGGTAATCGATCCAATAGTTTTATTCGGTTTCGAACTTAGAACTATTTACCAAGTTACATTTTGTTAAAGCAATCCTTTAAGCCATGTATCTTGTTATAAAGGTTGTCCTTCAACATTGAAGGTTCTTTGAGAACCAAGGTGAAACTTTGAAAAACTTCACTTCAGGGTTCGTGAAGGACGAATATAATATCATTTTGGTAGTTTTAAAACATGTGCTGATCTTGATTTGGTATGTTATATAATTCTTGTATATTATAAAGGTTCTTCTCTTCTGCTATAAAGTCATATATTTAAGAATTATTGATCAAATACGAGATTTAACAGAACTTCTATCTTGATTGCGTATAACGCTTATCTATTGAAATCCAGCTCTAAGATTGATGTTTTTATTTGATAGATTGATTAGGTATCTCTCTAAGTTTTGAAGAGTGGAAACCATAATCTTCTGATTTAGATTCGTCTAAATCTAAGAAAAGATTTATGTCACCTTGAGTTAAAATCTAAAAGGAAATCAGTAGGTGTCATGTCGGAGTCAAGGTAACACTAGTCTTCTTCAAGGACTATGGAGCAACTCCTAGGCCTTCAAAGGACATCGTCGAGAGGAATCAAGCGTGTAAGTTCTTGCGAGGGGCTAAGAGTCGTAGGGGCAACTATAATAGAGTAGCTTGGAGGGTTTATTCTTCCTTTAAAGAACATCGACTAGTACGAGTGTTTGTATCGGCTTAATACGGCGTGTGTTCAAACTGGACGAGATCCTGCAATTACAGCTTTCCTTATTAACAAAATTTCTAATTACTTGCTTTATTTATTTTTTGCGTTGTAATTAGTTGTTTCATTATAATTGAAATATTATTCCTTATCTGTTTTTATCTTTGAATAAAGATCATACAAGAAATTTTCTAGTAGGTTTAAAACAAAAAATTGATAGTGTATTTGGTATTCTCTTATTTTTAATAAAATTATTAATTTGATTAATGAAAAAAAGGAAAAGATAAAACGTTCATAGATTGAAGATATGTCATTAAAACAATTATATTTTCATACCAAATTTTACAATAGAAACAAAAAAAGATCCTCTAAATCTTCTAAGTTTTAGCCAAATACTACACTAACTCATATTAAAAAAACGACTGAAAATGAGTTTCCAGCATTATTAAACTTGAGTTCTGGAAATATGTTATTAGTCTATAATTCTAAAAGAGATGCATTCATTAACTACTTTCATTAAACGTACTTTAGTAGAAATTGTTACTAATAGTTTTTCTTTTTTCTTAAAAGAAAGAAAAGGTATTTAGAACTCACATGGGAGAAGCCTGATGATTCCCTCACTCTCTCTCACACCGTCTTGTTGATCCCCTAAAAACGCGGTATATAGGAGCTGTCTTGATGACTTCGGCAACACCTTTAACTTACAGAGTTCACACAAAGCTATCTAACCCCTTGATCCCTTTAGGCCATTTCTTATTCCATTTTATATTCCTACAAATATATTAATCACTGCTTTTATGATTTAAAAATAGATTAGCTTTTATAATTCCAAGAATTTGATCGATTTGATTGATCATTAACACACTAAATAATGCCAATAAATTTGGTCAATGATAATTTAACGTATTTATTTGCAGTTTATATATTAAACATAGAATTCTTCTTCCTTGTATTTTATTTTATATTTTTGGGCTCATATGAACTGATAATAAACTGAATGTGAACTGCACATGGGGAAGGACTGATAACCCATCATTTGCTTAGCCCACAAATGGGCCCCCTCAATAACGAGTCGACTATATTCCACTAATTCACCATTAATTAGTTTGGATCAGCAAGTACGTATATATTGTGTTAAAACTGCCAAGGAGGCAAGAAGTTATAGTTAAAGCTCGATTACTCAATATATATCCATGACCATGAGAGACTATTATGGCAAATTACAGGCTCTCTATTTTGCTTCACATGGGGACTTTGAAATATAAAAATCCGCATTATTGAACAAAACAAAACAATTATGAGGCTTATGATGATGGGTGTCAGCACCTGAGACGCGTAGAACATTGTTTTATCAGAGTTCACAATCATAATTTTGGATTAAAAATAACAAAAAAGGCAGTACTACAGTATGACATTTGTGTTTGGTTTTAGAATAAATTCCACTGTGGTAAACATCCTCGCACATTAAATCTGTGACTGTGACTGTGACTGTAGTGGCTAAAGATCAAAGGAGGAGCAGCTTATCTGTCTCACTGATTTTTATTGTTTTACTTCCATTTCTTACTTTCATGGTTTGCCTCCTCTTTAAAACTTACACTCTTTTCTTAACACAATCTCTGTCTTATCGACAAAAAAAATAAACAAAAAAAATAGTCCTGATTTCATTTGTAGTTGGCAATGACCATGCAAAATTCAGACTACTACTAGGTTTTGCATTAAAATATATGGTAGAGATTTATTGAAATCGAAGAGCATTATGAATAGAGCTAAAAGAAACTAGGATACCACGGGAAGGATCAAACGCGGAACTAATCCTACTCGGGGAAGGTCTGATTGACAGCCATTTGGAAATAGAGAAATATCTTTTCCTTCCATTCTCCATCTCACCTTCATGGAAAGTCCCTAGTAGTACTTCGGGCTCGCTCTCTATGATATTCTCCAGATAGGGAATTATGTCCAAATCTAGTACTTAGATTACCTGAAGATTTGCGCATTAACTTGGCCAAGCTCAAAATTCAATACCAAAGTAGGAACCAACTTGCACATTTACCAAATGGACGATTCTTATTGGCCAATTAGTTCTAAAATTGTGGGTCATACAGAGAGAGTAGAGTTCATGCCAGGGTAGACACTAGAGCCGCTCGAAAATGAGTCAAATGACGAAGGTTCCTTGCTATAGAGAGTAGTAGAAGCCAAAAGAAGGAAAGAAAATGCAAAAAAAATAATTAAAAATGGGAGATACCCATACCAAAAGAACAAAGGACTAGTAGAGTACGGATGAGAAAAGTAAACCAACTGATCATCTCCCATCTTTCTCATCTCCATTATTGATCAGAGCAAGAACCGCGGAATCAATAATGAATGAATGAATGAATGTACATAATGGGCTAGTTATATTCACATCGTTTTGCGCACCACCACCACCTCTACCTTAATTTCTATATCTCTCTCTCTGCACAGAATTCTTAATGCATTTCCTCTCAACAACTTGTACGTAGTACCCAGCTATCACACCATACTTTAATAAATTCATAAATCAATCTTCATCTCTTTGCTAATCACTATATATATCAACCATCATTTGCTTCTATTTTCAACATCATCTATCAATCTAAAACAGCAAACACATTCCATTCTCAATCAAAGACATATTGCAATCAAAATCAACCACAACTCCTCCATCTCCTTCTATTAGCTTCTTTAAGTTTGATCAAAGATGACTGCAACAAGAGTTATAAAGAAGATTTTATGTTGTGGATTAAAGAATTCATCATCAAAAACCGCCAATCAACTCCCACAAGGTCACGTTAGAGTTTATGTTGGTAAAGAAGAATTTCCATGCAAATTTGAAGTTGAAGCTAATTACTTAAACCATCCACTCTTTGAGAATTTACTTCAGTTATCTGTTGAAGAATTTGGGTACTCATATAATGGTGCATTGAGGATAGCATGTGAAATTGATCTTTTTAAATACCTTCTTGATCTTCTTAAATCAAGAAATCCTGTTGCTCATTACATGGAATTACAAGACCTTATATCTAAATTCTATAGCATTAGAAAAAAGGGTTCTCAATAGAATTTTAATTAGTTTCCCCTTTTCATTCTTTTTTTCTTCTTCTAAGGATGATTTCTCATATGTTTATAAAGAGAAAATCTCCTTTTCCTTTTGTATCTCTTTTATGTTAATACAATTCTTTTCACAAATTTCCTCTATTCTTTTAGATGTGCATCAATTTTTATTTTTGTTGTCAGAATAGTTTGTCTCAAATTCTGAACTCTATGAATACATATTGAGATGATAATGACCCTGCTAAGTCCCTAGCCAGTGAGGTCCTTCGTTGGGATAAATACGCATTCAACTATTCAACAATGCACAGAGGATTAGCAACAGTTTGCGAGGGTAGCTGCTATTTTTATTTTTTGTTTTAATCTATAATCTATTGCACTATGAAATATTGTTGCAATCATTTTCATGTAAGCAAGCACCAACAGAGTAAATATCACCATTAACAAAACTAGTACCATGTGGATGTGACTCAGCCGGAGTCAGATGTCAGATTATTTGTTTTATTATTTTTCTGATATCCGATTTAAAATTTGACTCAAAATCATTGATCATATATTTAATTGGAATAATTTTTTTAATAACTTTATTATTTTTAAATCAGATATAGATATAATTAGATTTAGATATAATTAGTTAGATTCAAATTAGTTAGATCCAGACGTCAATTGAGTTAGAAATAACAAACACTCTATAGGATACTTTGGAAAGTTGAAGCAAACTATATGTACATAGATGGAGGATTGTATTCCTGAAGTGATTAAGCACTTCAATTAGCATTTAGCATCATGATCTTAAGCAAATCAGTACCACATGTATAACAGTTGTACTTGTTTTAACAAATATAAAAATTTAAGTTTAAGTGAATAAGAGAGTTAGATAAAAAAATTGTATTATCGAATAATGAGGCATTATTATTCCTTTCACTATAGCATAATCGTTTTTATTATCTAATTAGGATTTGATTTAATTATTGCAGTATTTGCTTTCCAATAAGGCAATAATGACTTGGTGTGTGGTCAATATGGTTTAAGCCCTTTGGTGTTCCGTTAATACTGGTATGTTGGTTCTGCCAAGACTACAACATGGTCCACAAAATATGGTTCCATGAATTATTTAACAAATACTAAACGAGAATTAGTCTTCTTATCATGGTTTGGGTCACAGTAAGTAGTAGGATTTCTTGCAGGTGTGTTTTACCACGAGAAACATACACCGCAAATCAAGAACTACTGTCTTAAAAGCATGGCTATTGTAATTTCTAGTTGGCGGAGAAGAAGATGACAAAGTTAATGAGAACTTTTCGTGGTACCTTCAGATGGCAAAAGTAAAATGTGCTGAGTTGCTTGGTCTAAGATCTGTAACTCTAAGGCTAAGGGTGGGCTAGGGGTGAAAAACTTAAACTAACAAAGCTCTGCTATCGAATAGGTATGACAAAAATAATACTTCTTCCGTTTTAGGAAAAGAGTTACTATCATTTTTTTAATTTAGCGTATTTTTAGACTAAAATGAAAAAGTGATAGTAACTATTTTCCTGAAACGGAGGTAGTATAACATAACTTAAGATTACATATGGTACGTTCGATTCGGTTCGGTTTTTAATTAAACCAAAACAGAAACTAATGTGCTCGGTTTACTAATTTCAATTTTTATTATCCAAATTTGGTTGGGTTCGATTTTGGGATGAGTTGGTTCGGCTTTAAATCGGTCGGGTATGCTAATCGGATGAAGTTATTGAAGATTTTTTCCTTCTTGATAAGAAAAAATATTCCATTAAAAATAAAAATAGACTCAGTTATATATTGAGAAAAATAGAAATTGAATCCAGCAATACCCCAACATTCTTAGACATCCTACAATACTTTGTTTAGGGATGTACATGGTAACGGTTTTCCGCTAAAACTGGACCGAACCGAACCGATTAGGATGAAACCGAACCGAACCGATTAGTAGTGGAAGGGTTTTGATAAAAAAATTAATAACCGATATTAACGGTTTCGTTTTGGTTTGTGCTCAAAACCAAACCGAACTACCAGTGGAAAACCGGTTATCTAGTATGACTAGTATTTTTTATTTTATTTTTAAGTTTTTGGTGAAACTAAATGAAGATGTAATGTTTATGTTGTGTTTCAGAATGTTTATGAATTTTGAATGTGTATGAAATATAAATGCCTGTGGGTAGGTTTAAAAATCTTTGAACTGTGATCTGTTTTTTTTTTAAGATTTGAACTGTCAGTTTCTAGAAAACTGACATAACAATCGATTAATGGAAACCCACTGGAAAAACTGAAACCGGTTAAAACCGGCTAGAAACCGAACCGATGGTTAACGGTTCAGTAATTGTAAGATTTTTAAAAACAGACATTAATAGTTTCGATTTTGGTTTGGCTGAAAACCGAACCGAAACCGGCCATGTACATCCCTAACTTTGTTGCCTTATCAGCCAAAGTTGTACAATTAATTTCTTTAGGAAATTTACTTTGACAAAACTAAAATAATTAAAGATGATCTTATAATCTTCCAAAACATAATTATTATATAAAAACAGTTTTTTTATTTTTTTTGATAAAAAGAGAAGATTTTATTGAAGAAAGAAAATATATAAAAACTACATTATCTACAAGAAGTAGAAAATATTGGAGAAAAATGAGAAAAATGAACTTTGAAATAAATATTAGTCTTGGTGGGAATGGACCTTAGGACCTAGATGTCACTAAGGGAGACTAGCTCAATTTTCACTATTTGTGAATGAAGAACCTTTAGTCCCACATTGGAGAGAGTAGATGAGTTCTCCCTTTATTACCACAAAAAATGCAACTAAGGGAGGGCCCTTAGGGTTTAGAAGCTTTTGTGGTTGGAGGAGGACTAAGGCAATGGGCTAGTTGGTGCACACATACTTTCACACATGTGCGGTACTTCGCACCGAAGCACGCACACTTGCGAGCTTGCGGTGCTTATGTGCTGCAGGAATGCTTGCGGTTGCGGGCAAAGCTAAGGCTGCGGGAATGCTTGCGGTTGCGAGCAAAGCCAAGGCTGCGGGAATGCTTGCTGGTGCAGGCGTAGCTAAGGATGCGGACCAACCTTGCGGGTGCTGGCGTAGCTAAGGCTGCAGACCAACCAAGACTGACGTTTTTAAAAAATATTTCCTAAATTTTGTCTTAAATATGGGGGCGTCTGACCCGGCGAGAATCAAGCTGTTATAATGAGAAAATATTTTCTTACCGTTTTATAAACGTTTTAAACATAATAACCGTGATTAATGTACAGAATTAATTTTAATTAATACAAAATTATTCTCATTAATTATGCCACAAATTTCACTTCATCTTTTGATTATAAAAGAAAAAATCATTCTCCATTTCAAACTACTCCAGAACAGGCTATTATCCCTAGTTCTTTTCCCCTCTTCTTGTTTTGTTTTGCGCAACATTGCTTGTTTATTTCCCTTCCTATCTTGCTGTTAAGTTCTAGAGGGTGATTTGTATTGTGCTAATTCAAATCATAACGGGCAGTTCTATCCTGGACACATCTTCTCTGTTGGGGTATAGCATCTCTCATTATTGAGGAGTACCCGAGAACTATTGTGTTAAGGACAATTTGCTGAGCAGGTGGCTCTGTCCGTATGTGTGCATCAACATCAGAGTGTAGTGATTTCTCTAACGTTAACAATTTTCTTCTGTTTAGTGTTTTTCCATTGTAGCAGATCCAACAATCTTAACACAATATTTTTTTCTTCTGTTTCAATGGCTAAAAGTGATGTTGACAGACCACAATAATTCAGTGGCAAAGACTTCAAAAGATGAAAATCCAAGATGTTATTCTTTCTGAGTTTTCATATGTTGGATGAATTAGTTCTGAAACCTTTTGATGAGACTTTGAATGATCCGGGTAATGAAAGAGAATTAGAAAATTGGGGCAGACAGAATTACATGGATAAAAATCACATTCTCAACTGTTTAGAAGATACTTTGTATAATTTCTATAATGCAAAAGAAAACTTTTCTGCATTTGACTTATGGGATGCATTAGAAGCAAAATATGAAGCGGAAACTGCTGGTAGTAAGAAGTTTTTAGTTGCCCGGTTTCTGGAATATAAGATGACAAATGACAAATCTGTGGTAGACCAATTTATTGAACTTCAACGAATTATTAATGAAATTATTGCTTAAGGTGTGGTGATTGATGAAACGTTTCAAGTGTCTGCGGTGATTGAGAAATTACCTTCTTGATGGTCTGATTACAAACGAAGATTGAGACATGAAACTGGTGAAGTCAGTATGGTTGAATTGGGTAAGAAGATTCAAGTGGAAGAATTGTCGTGTTCAAAAGACAAGAATATATCTTCCGCAAGGGACATGTCCAACAAAGCTCATGTCAGCGAACACAAGTCTTCTGCAAGCCTGGACCGCAACAACCGCAAGCTTGGTCTGCACAAGAAAAGTACTTTTCCAAAACCCAAATCTGGCATGGTAAAATTAAAGGAGCGTGTTATGTTTTTGGTATTCCTGGCCATATGGCAATGCATTGTAGGAAATGTAAAGACTTTAATAATAAGAAGCCCAATGCTAATTTAGTTGAAAGCAACAAGAACGAGTTTTCTGGCACGGTGTCTGAAGTCAATTTGGTATTCAATGTGAGAGACTGGTGGGTAGACTCTGGTGCTACCAAACATGTCTACGGAAACAAAGATATGTTCACCTCCTATCAAAAGGTAGGGGAAGGAGAAAAACTCTACATGGGTAACTCGTCCGCAACACAGGTTGCAGGAAAAGGCAAAGTTGGGCTGAAGGTCACTTCTGGCAAAACTCTCACATTGAATGAATTTCTTCATGTTCAAAACATCTGCAAAAATGTTATATCTTGTGGTGTGTTAGATGATAAGGGATTTAAACTTGTATTTGAATCTGGGAAAGTCATTATCACTAAGGGTAAAGATTATGTAGGAAAGGGCTATAAGACTGAGGGTCTTTACAAATTAAATGTAATCTCTGTTGAAATGAATAAAAATGATTCTTCTTATGTTTGTGTGTCATTGAATGTTTGGCATGTAGACTTGGTCATGTAAACTATAAGTCAATGAACAAACTGGCTAGCATAGGCTGCATACCCAAATTTATTTTGGAAAATGAACATAAATGCGAAATTTGTGTAGAATCAAAATATGCTAAAAAATCATATAGGAAAAAATTTCAGAGAAATTCTAAACCCTTAGAATTAATTCACTCAGACCTAGTTGACATGAAATCAGTTCAAACTAGACGTGGTAAAAAATGGTTTGTCACATTTATAGATGATTGTACGAGGTACTGTCACATATATTTGCGTAGCTCGCGAGCTTGCGGTCCTTGCGGAGCTTACAGTGCTTACGGTGCTTATGTGCTGCGGGAATGCTTGCGGTTGCGGGCAAAGCAAAGGCTGCGGGAATGCTTGCGGTTGCGGGCAAAGCTAAGGCTGCGGGAATGCTTGCTGGTGCGGGCGTAGCTAAAGCTGCGGACCAACCTTGCGGGTGCGGGCGTAGCTAAGGCTGCGGACCAATCAAGACTTACGTTTTTAAAAAATATTTCCTAAATTTTGTCTTAAATATGGGGGCGTCTGACCCGGCTAGAATCAAGTTTTTTTAATGAGAAAATATTTTCTTACCGTTTTATAAACGTTTTAAACATAATAACCGTGATTAATGCACGGATTAATTTTAATTACTACGAAATTATTCTCATTAATTACGCCACTAATTTCACTCCATCTTTTGACTATAAAAGAAAAAATCATTTCTCCATTTCAAATTACTCCAGAACAGGCTATTATCCCTAGTTCTTTTCCCCTCTTCTTGCTTTGTTTTGCGCAACATTGCTTGTTTATTTCCCTTTCTATCTTGTTGTTAAGTTCTAGAGGGTGATTTGTATTGTGCTTATTCAAATCATAACGGGCAGTTCTATCCTGGACATATCTTCTCTGTTGGGGTATAACATCTCTTATTATTGAGGAGTACCCGAGAACTATTGTGTTAAGGACAATTTGCTGAGCAGATAGCCCTGTCCTTATGTGTGCATCAACATCATAGTGTAGTGATTTCTCTAATGTTAACAGTTTTCTTCTGTTAAATGTTTTTCCATTGTAGCAGATCCAACAGAAACGTAAAAAAATAAATTAAAAAATTGTCTCCCACTCTGAAATAGAAAATCAGAAGTTTGCATGTAAAGAAAGACGCCTTATCCAATTTAATAGAATATCTCGCTTCATACGTCAAATCTCCATCTGTTTTAAAGGTATAATCTTTCTCGAAGGTATAGATATTACGTTTTCTTCAAAGAACCCATGTAATATCTGCTAGAATGGGAGGCCAAATTGTATGACCAGATTGAGAAAAACCATTATATCGCCAACAACAAGCAAGATCATACATAGACTTAGAGAATACCCAAGACCATCATTCTTTAGGATATTTTTCCAAACCCTCATAGCCACCTTACAATGCAGCAAAATATGATCATTCGGTTCTTCATCTTTAGGACACAAGAGTTATGTAGTTGAATACCTTTACTCACTAATCTATCGATAGTGTTCAATCTCTCGTGAACATTCGTCCACAAGAAAAATATAATCTTAGGTGGAATCAGATTATTTCAAATAAAAGTATGTGGAAAAAAGATAGGAGTAACACCAAAAATTAAACTAGAGTACAATGAACTCACACTAAAGGAACCATTGGTTGTCATTCCCCAGTATCTTGCATCAACACCATTGTCAAGTTCAGGTGGAACATCACCAATTAACAAAAGCAACTGTTGAAGTTCAACTATTTCAGAATCCTGGAGAACACGTTTGAAATCCAGGGAACAGCTTCTTACATCCTTAGTAATGTTAATACAGTTTCTAATGGTGATAGCATTGTTTCTAACAATTATGGATAAAAGTCGTGGTGATCATTTTCATGATTCCCACAACCAAAAATTGAAATTGAAATGGTACAAAAACGAAATTGAAATCAACACGAACACGTTTTACGTGGTTCGGCAGAAATTTTCCTACGTCCACGGGTAATAAAAGTTGGATGTTCTTATTGATTCTTTGGTTACAAACAGAAATGAAGTAGAAAATCCAGCCCAAAAGTCAAAAAAAATCCCTTTCTCTAATACCCTTATTTTGCTTATAAACGGATGATAGAAATGATCTTTCCCAAAAATGCCCCTTTGCCTTTATTTTCAAAACATCACATTTTGCCACGTGTCGATGAAGTCTGCCACATGTCGATAATGATTTTCCATGTGTCAATGTTGACTTATCCTTAAATGGCCTTAGTCTAATTTTGGTGCGGGCAAATGATGGACAAAATGGTTCGGGTGCGGGCTGGAAAATGATGCTGGTGGGGGAAGAAAATAATATGGGCTTGCGGGAAAAAATGGTGCATGAAGTGGGTGCGATAGTTGTGTGGGATTGCGGACCATATGTTGTTGGCTTGCAGACCATATGTTGCTGGCTAGATGGTATGGGCGTGATGTTAGAAATACAAATGATGAAAATGAGCGGGAATGATTGCATGAAAGTGTGCGGGAATGAAAATGACAAAGTGGCGCGAATGATTGGTTTATGAAATAGGAATGATTGGTTTATGAAATAGCTGCAGGACAAAATTGAAAAGATAGTGTGCGATCAGAGTGGTTGGATGGTGTGCGGGAAGAAAAGCTAGTGATGTCTGTTTCTCTTGTGCTATCGGTATCTTCTTTATTCAAACTTAATTTGAATTTCAAACTACGGACATCACTTGACCTACGAACATATCACTTGTGCTGCGTACATAAATTCTCACTTATGTTGCGGACTTGAGAGTTAACAATTTTATTTGTTGTGGACGTAATGAACCAACCTTAAGGGACGTAATAAGATGGTGCAAGCTCATGAAAGAAGTACTTGTCAATTTTATTTCATGCGAGACTTCATTGTTGTGGTGGGATTCATTGAACTATTAGCATCGGGTTCGTTTTCTTCTTCGGACTTAAGTGCTGATAAGTTGTTGCGACCTGGTGCCACATGTTGTTGTAGATTTCTGGTACTCACAATTTTCCCCTTTTCTTAAGGTTTGTTCAAAGAACAATTCTTAAGAAAATGTCTTCATGTCTTGCTCGTATCGTACTTTAGTGGTTGATGTTGCTGATGCACTTTCATGTTGTCTTGTATTTTTTTCCCTGCAAAACAATTTATGAATATATATATTGATTGTTAGTGCATTGAATGAGTGTGTATTGATTAACCGCAAGGCAATATTATACCCTGAGTTACTTTGACAGGGTTGTAGCACATCTCTAACTTCTCTCTGGCCAGGAGGAAATTAGGATGCGGTCCCTAGAGTACCTCATGAAATAGAGAGTACCTGATACAATAATTAATGTCATCTTAGGCATCCCTGTGGCGAAATATCCAATAGTCATACACTCATAGACATTTACATAGACTTTCTATAGAGATTGCATTTGTTCTGCTTTACCTAGTATGAAGCCAAATTATTGTATGATTGCATTGAGGGTTTAGGGGTAACATGATTTGAGATATTGTGTTCCCCATGGATGTCGTAGAATTTCTCCATCCATATTCCGCAAGTGGTATGAACCTTGTCCCGCAACATCTTGTATAATATAAGTCTGGGCACATGTGAGTTAAATGGAGCTGATTGTATCCTCTCGTCACGATCGTCAAGAGATTATTGAAGGTAAGAAGTAACAATCCTTAAATATGTACTCGTTGCACAAATATACGAATTAATGGAGTATTAGAGAAATGATGCCATCCATCGAAGTATATACGTCATAAGTAAGTATATCTAATAAGAAGTATCTCAAATAAGTAGTATCAATCCTCGAATAATAATATCCTTTGCATAAGAAACCCGAAGTATACGCAGATTGTATATGGGAAGTATCCTAAATAAGAAATGAAAAATATCCTTAAGAAGTTAGAAATATCAATTTCTTACGAAGTAGTCGTTACGTAAGAAATCTGAAGTATAAGAAAATAGAAGTACTCGTCTTCAAGAAGTACTTAATAATGAGAAGTATGAAGTACCCATTTTCGAATAATAATTCCCGAAGAAACATTTAGATTCCCACACAAAGTATAAGAAATATCCAATAAGAATTCTTCTCATAATTCATATGAAGTATAAATAGTAAGAAATATCGATTCTTGACTGTCGAGAAGTATGGTTCTTGAATAAGAAGTATGAAGTATACGAAATAAATAGAAATATCTAATGAGTATTCTTCGTGTGAAGTATAAGCAATTAGAAGTGTCAACCCTCGGATGCTTATATGAAGTATTTATGAATTGCTGACTTATGTTAAGTAGTACAAGACATATAAAACAAAAATTATGAGCAATGGGAAGTACTGAATCTATTTAGGATTAGTAAGTTATCGAAATGAAATACATAAATGGCGCGTAATACTTAGCTCATTCCCCAGCTAAAAACTTGGTTTCTTTGCAAACTGCCCCTAGTACATCATCGCATGACCGCTGCATCTCTGAAGTGCCTTTCAAAGGTATCCTCGCATTTCATAAAAATGTCTTAAGCAGTTCATAATATTCGAAATGGTAACTGGCAGAAATTTCAGTAGTATCGTAAATGCAATTTTAGCATTGGCAATGTTTTTAATGAGAGATTAGCAGACATACAGTGTGTGAATCCATAAGGTATTTAAACATGGATCAGATGATGAATCGAAGCGATTGCTCATGATACTAACAATGTGTGAGACTATATACCAAGAGCATGTGTGACTACACCCTGTTAATGAGCTGTAAATTGTATGAATTAACTTTTCTCAAATATCACAGTAAGCTATAGATATTGCTCATATTCTCATGGGTGGACAATGAAGCTAAATGTCCGCTACACTAAGGGTATTTGCTAAATAATGAAATGCTCAGATGGCATATGATACTTTATTAACGTAGTGTGCAATATGAAAGGTTAGTTCATTTCTCAACAAAAAATGTGGTTTGTCTTGAAATAAAGAAAGTTGGAATTTTAAACTGATAACTATATGCATCAGATGAAGTTTATAAAGTTCAGCATGGGTTCGTTACTCAAATATGATAATCTCAATCAGTGGTTTTCAAGATGGGAAAGAGCTACCTAATTGATAACAAAATCAAAACAATCCAATTCGGTTGATCACTCAGATGTTATATTATGTTATGACATTCGTATGGGATCTTTGAGATAAATGATACTTAGCTTACTGAGATAACGGACTGCTAGTGATGTTGTTATAATTTAGCTCTTCGCTTTTGAGCCGAATCCCGCTCTTTGTCTGCTATCCAGGCTTACGTCTGCTGTGTTATGAGGGTACCGATCTGTGAGTTAATTTGTCTTCTTTTAGTGCTAGGTGGATGCTGTGAGTTAAATTGTCTTGAACAATGTGGGCCGAGTTGGCAATCCAAGTTGAACTCGCTGGTTGTATCACGTCCGAGTTCTGAATGTATGGATCCGAATGTCCGACGCAAATGTATTGTTCTGAAATGAACTTACTTAAACTTTTCCGAGATGACTATTTTGAACGAGTTGGTTTTACTCCTCCTAAATGAACGAGTCCGGGATGAGTTATGGCACTTTGTCCAGACTCCTGGATGATTTCATTCGAAGCTGAGTTGATTGCGATTCGAATGACTGCTAAGTCTTAGGTTGTCCGAGATGCTGCGACCCGAGATGATTGTTGCAGATGAACTAGGTGGTAGGTATTGGAAACATTAGAATTCTCTAATCCCTACTGATCATTCGTATTCTGGTCATGAAGTTCATCTTCTTGCATTGGTTGTTGAATAAAGGAACAATTGACCTTCATCTGGTTTCTTAAAAACAAGTTTATAGGTTTTCTGTCGACGATTTCTAGGAGGTAAACGAATGAGATAAGCTGCTCCAATATCGGGGTCATCATCATCAGGATCATTATATGCCACAGTTACTCAATCAATGCTAAATTTATAAATAATTTGAGCCCTTTCATTCAATTCTGCAGATTTGACATCACATTCAGCGTCTACATGATCAATAATGAAACAAGATGGGCAAATGTTGTGTGGTTGTTTGTGATAGAAAAATGTAATCCATTGAACATAACCAGCAAGAGTAACAACAAGTATTCCACGATTGAGAGGTTTTTTAAGATCAATATTGACACACGCACTAACCATATTTGAGTCTGTTGGATTAGCATCTTCAGGAACTATAGATTGAGCTTAACCCACAAGACCACCCATAGCACAAATCACCTCAGTATCCATAAATTCAAGGACTAGATCTTTGGAATCAAACCAAGAGCATTGAGCTCCAAAATCCAAAGTGTTGTAATCAACATATGGAGTCCAACGATGAATGCGAAAAATATATCCACTTGAAATTCTGGATAGCGAGACCAGACAAATCGAACATGATTGATTGCGATAACAATTGACATAGGTTGCTCACGGAAAACCTTACCAACAACTGCCCATTTCCACTTTTGAGTTCCTATAGATAAATCAACTTTATAAAGATAAACAGTATTTTGAACATCTTCAGTACTGTCAATTGAAGTTGTAGTCATTTGATTAGTTAATTCATTGTCATTCTCACGAGAAGTAGAAGCCATTAAATGCCAATACAGAGGAGAATACTTCAGATGAGAAAAGATGAGCATTTGAAGAATGAAAAACCACCATATAGGAAGTATTTATAGGCTGGAACCAAAGGCTATGTGTTTTCATGCATGAAATGAGAGGATATCGTGCAGCCAAAACACAGATGTAATCTAAAAAAGTATTTGCATGAAAGCAATTCCTAAGCCATGAAACAAAGGGGATAACAGGACAAACGTCTCAAGAACTCCAAGCAAACGCTTACAACAACACCAGCAGCATATGGCAAAACAAGGATGATCATACTTGTGATTAAAAGCTTGTCTTAAGGCTTGACCACGAGTTGACTTTCGCTCTTATCGATTAAATTCTCGAGAGATAAATGAAGAGAGCCAAAAAATGAAATAGCATATATGCAAACTCCTTTAAAAGGATTAACAACATAACACATTCAGATGCTTAACTAGCTCATTATGCAGATGTTTTATTCACAAGCAACAATTATATCTAGTCAAGCAAGCTCATGCTTTTTAAGCAGTAAAGATAGATCATGATTCAATCATTTAAAGATGTCAGTTAGGAATCATTCTTAAGTTTAAGTTGCTACTTAAGATATGCAACATGTGTTACAATCAAAAGTCGAAGAAGATAGTGTAAACTTATCTTTTAGAAATGCTTGTGTACCAGTAGAAGCGTATTTGTGGGATGACCATAAAATTGTCGTCTTCCCATGAGCTTAACCTTGAACCCATTGCGAAGAAATCAATCGTTGAAGCTAAATTAGCGAGATGGCTTTACTAATAGGCGAAGCTTTTTTCATCGGTTGCGATTCTGGCAATGAATTTGATTTTATCCTTGAAAGTTGATTATGGTGATATGTCGAGCTTTTCTCCCTACAGTTGATTCATCTGTAACGGGTTGAAACCAGTTTTCCTTGTTTCGTGCACTAGTCATCATTGCGGAACGAATCATCAAAGGAATCCAATTTAGATGAGTTGATTTTAGTAAAGCAGCAGCACCACTAATATGAGGAGCAGCCATTGAGGTACCAGAAAGTATATTGAATTCTGATTTCCGAGTATCGGATTCTAAACCAGTTGATCCAACTGCATCAGTCTAAGCAGCCAAAATGTTAACACCAGGAGCAATCAGGTCAGGTTTAAGAATCTCAGGTGTTAAACCACTTGGTCCTCTTCCTTCATCAGAACCAACATCACAAGCAGGAATTATATGTGTATTACCAACTAGTCATTCACCATTATATACACCATTAGCTAAAATCATACCAACCACACCTACTTTCTTTACTAAGCTTTCGGCAAGAAACTTCCTCCATATCTTCACATATTCGAACAATCAGTGAACCACTTTGTACCCAAGCCTAATTTATCTGTTGGCATCATAATTGAGTCCTAACTGCTGCCAGATAAACCTTGTACCAAGCACACAGGCTCACGGCAAACCTGGTGGAGATAAGCTGGTAGTCTTTCAAGCATTTACACAAGCGCCTTGTCTGCGTTCTACTAATGATGGAGATACAACATTGGGGTTGATCTCCAAGATATTCTATATTTCCTCCCCTGCAATTGAGACAAATCCAGAGTTTTATTCATTCACAAATTCTACAGAGAACACATTAATCTCATTGATTCATTCTTCTAAAACGATGACAACAGCTAACTCTTTCTTGGATGTTCTCTCGACCTGCAACATAATTTAAACCCAACATCCACAAACCATTTAATCATTCATCAAACCCATCTATCATTTAATTCATCCATCCATTCACGGCAACACAACAAACCAAATCAATCATGGCAGTGAACTTATTCACTTCTTTGTCACCACAACCTTCAATTGTCTGTCTTAATCGTTGCAATTCCATCTTCGAATTCAGTTTCATCTCAACTGTGTCCTGCTCTTCACTCCATTTCCACACTAACTTGAATCGAAACTATCACAGATTCACCATTTCTTGTTCTTTTATCACAGAAAAAATGGAGTTTTGTTCGATTTTGTTTACAGAGCAAAAATCCCCAAATCAACCAAATTTTTCACGTTTAATGTTTTCGAAATTCATTAAATGGGTTTGTAAAGCTAGATTTGATTGTAGTAAACCCATTTAATGGGTTTGTAAAGCTATTGAAATGGGTTTCGAAATTGAAATGGTACAACAAACGAAATTGAAATCAACACAAACAAGTTTTACGTGGTTCGTCAAAGATTTGCCTACGTCCACGGGTAATAAAAGTTGGATTATTTTTTTTTGGTTACAGCATAAATGAAGTAGAAAACCCAGCCCAAAAAGTCAAAAAAAAGTCCTTTTCTCTAATACCCTTATTTTGCTTATAAACGGGTGATAGAAATGATCTTTCCCAAAAATGCCCCTTTGCCTTTATCTTCAAAACATCACATTTGCCACGTGTCGATAATGATTTTCCATGTGTCAATGTTGATCTTATCCTTAAATGGCCTTAGTCTAATTTTGGTGCGGGCAAAAGATGGACAAAATGGTGCGGGTGCGGGCTGGAAAATGATGTTGGTGCGGGAAGAAAATGATATGGGCTTGTGGGAAAAAATGGTATATGAAGTGGGTGTGATAGTTGTGTGGGCTTGCGGACCATATGTTGCTGGCTTGCTAACCATATGTTGCTGGCTAGATGGTATGACCATGACGTTAGAAATACAAATGATGAAAGTGAGCGGGAATGATTGCATGAAAGTGTGCGGGAATGAAAATGATAAAGTGGCGGGAATGATTGGTTTATCAAATGGGAATGATTGGTTTATGAAATAGGTGCAGGACAAGATTGAAAAGATAGTGTGCGATCAGAGTGGTTGGATGCTGTGCAGGAAGAAAAGCTAATGATGTCTGTTTCTCTTGTACTATCGGCATCTTCTTTATTCAAACTTAATTTGAATTTCAAGTTGCGGACATCACTTGAGGTGCGGACATATCACTTGTGCTACGGACATAAACTCTCACTTATGCTGCGGACTTGAGAGTTAACAATTCTATTTGCTGTGGACGTAATGAACCAACCTTAAGGGACGTAATAAGATGGTGCAAGCTCATGAAAGAAGTACTTGTCAATTTTATATCATGCGAGACTTCATTGTTGCGGTGGGATTCATTGAACTATTAACATCGGGTTTGTTTTCTTCTTCGGACTTAAGTGTTGATAAATTGTTGTGACCTGGTATGCCACATGTTGAAGTAGATTTCTGGTACTCACAAAAGTGGACAGTGAACTCTTAACGGAAAACTGCCCAGCCAATTATCGATCCAAAAATAAATGTTTTCACCTGAATGAAGCTTCCATCTCGAACTATTCACTACCAAGTTAACGGTTGTCGTAATGGCTCTACAGCATGAGATACCGTAAGAAGTATTAACATAAATTAGATTTTTTTATCCCAAATCTCCCGGCGCCACTTACTTAACATAACATCATTCCTATCTCTTAAATTTAAGACAACCAAACCTCCCATCTTTCTTGTAATACAAACAGTCTTCCAATTTATCAAGTGTGCACAATTAGGACCTTCATTATGTTCCCGTAGGAAATTATTCATTTTTGTCTCCAAACTGTTAATGACAGACATCGGCGCCTTAAAAAGAGAGAAGAAATATAAAGGTAATGAAGATATAATGCATTTAAGAAGAACTAGTGTACCTCTTTTACACAACATACCTCTCTTCCAACTAGAAAGCTTTGTATCAAAATTCTCGATAGTAGGATCCCAAATCCCTTTAGAATTTGCTTTAGAACCCAACGGCATTCCAAGGTAAGTAAATGGCATCACATCTATAGAACACCCAAGAGAAGTATCCCATTGGGGAAGCTACGGAACATCTCCAATTGCCACAAGACGTGTTTTTCCAGTATTAATACGAAGACCAGCAACGCATTTTAGAATTGAAAAAAAGATTGTACAACTCCTCCCAACTGTTTTTATAAAAATCATATCATCTGTGTAGTGAAGATGATTAATTAGAGTACTCCCAGGAGCAGCCTCAAAGCCTGTAAACAATCCCATGTTAGAAGTTCTATCAATATACTTCGAAAAACCTTCCATTGCTAAGTTAAAAAGTAAAGGGAAGAGAGGATCCCCTTGTCGAACTCTTTTAGAACTTTTAAAGTTACCAAAAGAAGAACCATTAATAAAAATAGAAAATGAGGCCGATGAATAGCAAAATTTCAACCATCCTCTAAGCTTAGAACCCAAACCCATCTCTGTATCTCCAATTGATTCTGTTAAAAGCCTTTTCCATATCGATCTTGCAAATAACCCCTGGATCACCATATTTTGAGCTTTGAGTCTACCAACTCATTAACAATCAATATACCATCCAACAATTTGCCTACCATCTGTACAAGCACACTGTTCTGGAGATATTAGAAGTGATATCACTTCCTTCAATTTGGTAACAAGAACCTTCGAAGTAATCTTGTATACATTGGTTAGAAGACTAATAATCCTACAATCCTTGATTGTCTCCGTATGATCCCTCTTCAACATTATAGCAATGAAAGTAGAATTATGGCGAGGATTAAAAGTTCCTGACTCGTAAAATTCTTCAATTGTGTTCATAATGTCTCGCTTCAAAAAAGACGAACATTTAAGAAAAAACATAATAGGAAATCCATGAGGACCAGGTGTTTTGTCTGCACTTAAGTCTTTAATAGCATTTAACACCTCTTCTGTAAATCCGACCTCCAATAATATTCCCAGCTCTACTAAAATTTTACGAAACTCAATCCCATCTAAATGAGGTCTAATCACCTGGGTCATCCTTAAACAAATTTTTATAAAAACCTAATATATCTTCTTGGATCTTATTTTTATCTTCCAAGAGATCCCCACCAATATACAATTGATTTATTTGGTCCATAAACACTCGTGAGAATCCACTGAAAGTCATCTGATTTATTTATCAAAGCTACATAAAGTGTATATTCTCCAGCAAGAGATTCTACAACTTCAACAACATCTGTATCACATAGCATTAACATCCCCCAGAAGAACCTACAACAATTTTTAAAGAACAACCATAATTATTATTGCCACAGACTTTAACAATCTCAATTGGAGCAAGTCAATATTTTAGTTTCCTGTAGAATAATAATGGGAGCCTTCAAAAGGTGTATCATTTCACATACTACTGTGCAGCTTATAAAAGATATACACTGCTAGGTTTTGATGAGTATTTTCCTCACATTGTATTGATAGAGTTTTATGTTTATATACAGAAGTTAAGAGAATATATTAGGAAATACATATATATGAGATGCTAGAATTGTGCCCATAGAATCTGCCATACTTATGGGATTGATGACCGAATATTTTCCCATGATTATAGGCTAAACATGCTCTTCTTTGGATGGAATAGAATCTGCACATATTTCCCTTATACGCCCTCGCAAGATTGGGGTTCCATCGGCAAGACCAATCTTGGTACGCAGCAGTGTTCTATGCTGTTTTGACAGTGTCTTGGTCAGGAGATCAGCTAGTTGATTTTGAGTGTCAACATATATGACTTGAAGGCTTCCTTTTTGGACTAGGTCAAGTGAATATCGATTTGAATGTGTTTCATGTGTGAATGATGAACTGGATTGAGACTTAGATGTGTGACTCAAATATTATCACATAACAGATGAGGAGAATCTTTGAGAGGAAATTCAAGTTCTTTAAAAAGTGTAAATAACCATATAGTCTCGGAAGCCGCATTTAATAGTGCCCTGTATTCAGCCTCTGTTGAGGATCTTGCAACTGCACGTTGCTTCTTGGAGCTCCAAGAAATTGGATTTGAACCCAAGAAACTGATGTAAGCAGAAGTTGATGTTCGATCATCCATATTTCCAGCCTAATCAGCATCTGTGTATGTCTTGAGTACAAAGGGTCCACCTTTGTGAATCTGAATACCATAAAAGATGGTTTGTTTTAAGTAAACAAGTAACCTCTTGATTGTTGTCCAGTGATTTACAGTTGGATTGTGCATAAATTGAGATAACTTGTTCACTGTAAAAGAGATATTTGGACGTGTCAAGGTCAGGTATTGAAGACTGCCAATTAATCTACGAAAATCAGAGTTGTCCACAGCAGTCGTGCCATCAATCAGTTGAAGAGATTGGGTTGTGGAGAGAGGGGTTGGGATATCTTTTGAACCACTCATACTTGTAGTGTCTAAAAGCTATCGAATGTATTTATGTTGGGAGAGAAACAACCCTGCTTTGGTAGGAATAACTTCAATTCCTAAGAAAAAATGAAGAGAACACATATCCTTGAAAGAAAACATGTTACCCAACTGTTTAGTAATAGAGGTCACAAGAGATGAGGTGTTGCATGTGATGATAAGATCATCAACATAAACCAACAGGTAGCAAAGAGTGGTGCCTTGGATGTAGATGAAGAGAGAGTAGTCTGCCTTGGAGTTTCGAAAATCCAATTGAAGAATGGTAGTTTTGAGTGCAGTGTACCAAGCTCGTGGAGATTTTTTTAGCCCATAAATAGCCTTGTTTAGTCTGCACACATGATGTGGTTTTGACAGATCTTTGAATCCTGGAGGTTGTGCCATAAAAACAGTTCAGTTAAAGCATCATTCAGAAAAGCATTGTTGACATCCATCTGCCTCAAATCACATCCATTCATCACTGCAATAGACAGTACATCTCTAATTGTAGCTGGTTTAACCACAGGACTAAAGGTCTCTTTGTAATCAATGCCAGGACGTTGATTTTAGCCTTTAGCCACGAGTCTGACTTTGAATTTATCAACTGAACCATCAGCTTTCCTTTTTACCCGAAATATCCACCTGCACCCCACTGCTTTACAGTCAGCTGTGGGTAAAACACGCTCCCAAGTACTATGTTCCATCGAGGCAGTGAGTTTTGCATACATAGCCTCACGCCAGTGAGGTTGAGAGATAGCTTGACTCACACTTGTTGGTTCAATAGGTTGAGGGAGAGGATGTTTTAAAACTGTGTGGATTTGTTTGGGTTTAAAAGTTTGATACACTGATCTGGTGGCCATGGTGTGGGTGCGTTGAGATTGAGGATTAGCAATGTCATGGTGTGGATCCTGATTTGGAGGGGAATTTGCTGTGCAGGAGTTTGTGTCAGGTGCAGAAGACATTGGTGACTCTGAGCAGGACTCAGTCCAATTTTCACCTGGATGAGTAGTCTGATGGGTAGGATTGGAGTCTACAACAGGTGAGCCTTCTGGAGACAACAAGGTTGTTGGTACGTCGAAGACCTGTGTGGATGGCACTGTAGGTGGATGGGTACCGAAGTGTAGAGGAAAGAATTGATGAGGTTCTCGAAGATGTCGAGTGAACTCACATGACACAGGTGAGGATTGGATGAAATGATTTTTGTTTTCATCAAATAACACATGACGAGAAATAAAGTGTTTTTTGTTTGGGGTTCAAAACACTTGTAGCCATTTTGAGTTGGTGAGTAGCCGAGAAAAATGCAGGCTTTGGACTTGGGCTGCATTTTATTTGAGTTGTAGGCCCTTGTGAGAGGATAACAAATACACCCAAATTTTTTTAGTTTTAAATAATTTGGTGATTGACCAAAAAGAGCTTCAAAAGGGGATTTGTTTTGTAGAATAGGCGTGGGTTAGCGATTTATGAGATAGGAGGCTGTTTGAAAAGCATGTGGCCAATATGAAAAATCAAGATTTGCATCATAAAGGAGTGTGAGACCTGTTTCTACTAGATGACAGTGACGATGTTCAGAGACACCATTTAGTTGTAGAGTGTGAGGAACAGTAGTGAAATGAGTTATTCCATAAAGCAAGAGATATGATCTTAAAGCAATAAACTCACCTCCATTGTCAAAGTATAATGTTTTTATGGATTTTTGAAAACGATTTTCAACAAAAAATTTAAAGTGTGGAAAAATTGTAGAAACACCAGATTTAGTGGTCATGGGATAGAGCCATATATATTTTGTATAATGATCAACAAAAATAAGGTAATATCGTGAACCATCAATCCCAGTGTAACTAGCAGGTCCCACACATCCGTGTAAATGAGTTCAAAAGGATCATGGTTTCGGAGACTTGTGACACGAAAAGGTTGTTGATGTGCTTTATTAATAGAGCAAGAATGACATAATGAGGACAATTTTTTATGGGAAGAAATAAGAAGAGAAAAATTCTTAACAAGATGATGGTCAATTTTAAAAGAAGGATGTCCAAGACGCTTGTGCCATCCATCAATTGAAGTCCTTTCATGTATATTAGCAACCTTTGGTGATGTCGCCAATGATTCCGGAAAGGTGTAGATGCCATTGTTACATGCTCCTTTTAGTAAGATCGCCCCCGTGATCTTGTCCTTCACAAAAAAATGAAGAGGATGAAATTCAAAAAAGACATCATTTTGTTTGGTGAGATGATGCACAGAGATTAAATTTTTGCAAAGATTTGGAACATAAAGAGTATCACATAGTGTAAATGTTCGATGTGGAGTGTTTAAAGCCAAGGAACCAATATGTGAGATAGCCAAACATGAACCATCACCGAGAATTACTTCGTCAGTTCCATCATATTCAGAGTGTATAGATAGATTGGAGAGATCACCCGTGATATTATGAGAAGCGGATGAATCAAGTAGCCAACTTTTGTCTTTTCCCGTAGAAGTGGTGGCACAATTGATGGAAGCATTTTGTGAATGAAACTGAGGACAGGCCTTGGCAACGTTGCCCAACTGATCACAAAGTTGGCACTTGGGTTGTTAGCACCTAGTGGGGGTATTGGTATTGCAAGTACTTGAAGTGAAGTGTCGTCCATCACGTTGGGATCCATTTGAGTACCTTCCTGGATTGAGGCCTTGAGGCCGTCTGAAATGATCAGGATGTTTATAGAAGCGCTGATAGCTTCCTTCGTTTGCTGATGGCTTTGTTCTTATGAAGTTGGCAGACGCAACTAAGTTTTGTGTTGCAGTTTCCAGGCACCTCAGGTAAGTCTCATGACCAACCAGCAAGTCATGTAACTCTTCAAACATCAGATATGACTCTCGGGCACAAATCGGTGCTGCAATCTCCCTAAAATCTGGACCTAGACCATTTAACACATAGAGAGTTAGGTCATCATCTGAAATGGTGTGATCTATGATGGCTAGTTCATCAACTAGATTCTTCACAGCATGACGATATTCTGTTATGGTTCTATTTCCACGTTGGATTAAGGTAAGTTCTTCCTTTAACTGCATTGCACGAGTTCGAGATCGGCTAACATAAAAATGAGTGAGCTTTTTCCAAACTTCATAGAAAGATTTAGTTGTAGCTATGAGAGGTGTAATTGAAGGAGAAGTAGAGGCTAAAATTGCGCTCATGATGAGTTTATCCTGTCGAACCCAGTGGGTCTTGCGTAGTTCATCATCAGGGGTGCCATCTGAAGAGGGACACTGAAAAGTACCTTCAATATAATTGAGAAGGTCATAGCCAATAAGAAGTGCTTCAAACTGAGCACGTCATTGAGGAAAGGTGGAGGGAGTTAATTTTTTTATTGATTTGAGCATTGATGTTGAAAGCAATAAGAGATTTTTCAGATTCAGAGGGGGGTTGGATGTTGATGGTGAAGTTGGGAGTTTGATCAGAAGAGGAGGAAGACATTGTTGCTGGGATCGGTTGCTCGTTGGAGGTTGGTGGCTCTGATACCATATAGAACATATGCAATGATAGGTTTTAATGAGTATTTTCCTCACATTGTATTGATAGAGTTTTGTGTTTATATACAGAAGTTAAGAGAATATATTAGGAAATACATATATATGAGATGCTAGAATTGTGCCCATATAACCTGCCATACTTATGGGATTGATGATCGGATATTTTCCCTTGATTATAGGCTAAACATGCTCTTCTTTGGATGGAATAGAATCTGCACATGTTTCCCTTACACATCTAGCCTAGGAACAAAAACAATATTTGAAGATCCATTTACAACTTGTAGACCCACCCACTCTAGAACAACGTCTAGCTTTGCTAACATTATTGTTAGTCTGTGAAACATGGATCCCTAGCCTTTTACATTCCGAAATAAGTTTTTTGGGACCACTAGCATACTCTCTGCTTCACTTGACGTCTCAGAGCAAGCCTCCTCAACTACATTGTTCTTGATAGGCTCAAACCGAGGTGGGTAAAAATGAGTGGAGGAAACACTTTCCTCACTTAATTCTAAATCATCACTGACTAGAACAGTGTCGTGCAATCCTAAAAGAAGAATCTGCGAGCTCCTTTCTTCTCTCAGTTGTAAAGCAGGAGAATCTGAAAATCATATATAGGAATGAATGATGTGGTCGTCTGCACGTCAAAACTATTTATTACTTTCTCACTACTTATGATTTATTATGAAGCAAGGATAGGAAAGGATCATTCCCACGAGGAGGTCTTGGTTGTTATATGTTTTGAAAACTTTTTGCATTTCAAGTTGTAAAAAACTACATGTATTTTGTAATTGTATTTGAATAATCCTTTGTTTTTTTAGGTTTTCTAATTTAGCTAATCTTTATAAATACTTTATGAAATGGGTGGAGTATCATAAATCGTAGCCAGAGAAGCTATTTCAATTGATGCGTCCAAAATGCCTATACGAACTCAATCCTTATTGCAGAATAGGGATGTGCAACCAAAGGAAATGAGTTTTTATGATGAAAAAACAAACAACCACATGTCTTTTTTTTAGCTAATATGCACTGTATTTTTTTTTAGGTTTTCTAATTTAGCTAATCTTTTCATGTAGTTCATCATATTAGCTAATTTACAAGTCTTATAACTATCGCAGAATGTCGTATAATATTATTAGTGTCACTATATTTAGGAGTTTTTATTTTAATAAGGGCATTTTACTGATTTGTCCCGTTTACAAAAGATATTTGCAAATTTGTCCTGTTAGCACATTAGATGACTAATTAAGTCAACAACCAATGCATATGTGACGATAAAACATAAATCAGGAGATTTTTTTTAACCCTTCACATAAACAAGGAAGTCTTCTCATGGTTTTAGCTATTAACAAGATACAACTTAGTTATGATTTGTGGTGAGGTAATAAATATTAACAAATACACTTTTCTTAATGAAAACAAAATAAAAATCTTTCTAGTAACTTTAATTGAAACATGTCACCACTAAACGGATTTTTAGCACAATAAATTCTTGGTCTTTTTTTCTTTCTTATGAAATATATTTTACTTAAATTAAAAGTTACCACTAAATAGTTGTTATTTAAACCATTAAAATTCAAGTTCCTATAATGTCCTTCAAAACAAAATGACTAAATTACCTAAGATAAAAAAATGATAAAAATACCCTCGAAAGAAAAGATATAATTACCCCTAAAATTATGATAAGGTATCATAAACTATAACCCCAAATAAATCAAATTTCGTAAACAACATAGAGGAAGAACGAGGGGAATATCTTACCGAGGCAATCGTATCAGTTTTCGGTAACTCTCATGTTCGGTTCTACAGTAGAGATGGAATTGAGAATAACGAACAATCATTAACTATAACCCCAAAAGAACCAAATTTCTTAAACAACATATAGAAAGAATGAAGGGAGTATCTTACCGAGGCAATCATATTAGTTTCAGTAGATATGCTCTTCCGATTGGATCATATTTAGAAAAATAGAAGTAGGGGCGACGAGCAATGACACGATGTGTGCGTTGTGGTGGAAAAATATGGGTATGTATATTTTCAGACAAACCTGTTCAACTGAGACCTATAAAAACGCGTATGGGCTCGGGGAAGGGATCTTTCGAATATTGGGTATCTGTCGTTAAACCGGTCGAATACTTTATGAAATGGGTGGAGTATCATAAATCGTAGCCAGAGAAGCTATTTCAATTGATGCGTCCAAAATGCCTATACGAACTCAATCCTTATTGCAGAATAGGGATGTGCAACCAAAGGAAATGAGTTTTTATGATGAAAAAACAAACAACCACATGTCTTTTTTTTTGGACAAAAGATATATATTTTTTTCCTTTCTTTGCATAAGAAACGATAAAAAATAATGATATGATTCAACCTCAAACTCTTTTAAATGTAGCGGATAACAGTGGGGCTCGGAAATTAATGTGTTTTCGAATCATAGGAGCTAGTAATCGTTGATATGCTCATATTGGTGACGTTATTTATTGTTGTAATCAAATAAGAAGTGTCCATTGTGCCTCTATAAAGATCAAAGGTGATCAGAGCTGTAATTGTACATACATGTAAAAAACTTAAACGTGACAACGGTATGATAATATGATAATGCCACAGTTGTCATTGATCAAGAAGGAAATCCAAAAATAACTCGGGTTTTCGGTGCGGTTGCTCGGAAATTGAGACAATTGGATTTTACTAAAATAGTATCACTAGCTCCCGAGGTATTATAAATATTATATAGAATAAAGACTAATAGACAAACCCGTGATATGATAGAGTAGGATCTTGGGAATGAATTAAATTAATTTTATAGATTATGTACCACGTATATCCTTTAACTTTATAATAATAATAATAATAAAATAACAAGCATGTTGATTATATTAAAACTTGGAGGCACCAATAATTATAGTTCATCATGGGTAGGGACACAATTGTTGACATAATAACTTCAATATGAAATGCTGACCTGGATAAAAAAGGAACGGTTCGAATAACATCTACTAATATTACCAAAAACATTGTGAAAATACTTTTACTAGAAAGCTTTATTGAAAACGTGAGAAAACATCGAGAAAGCAATAAAAAATTCTTGGTTTCCTCCGTCACATGTTTCATTATGGGGTGATCTCGTAGTTCTTGGTACCTGAAGATGCGTTGTTAGGTGTTCTATTTTTCCATTGCTGAACGTAAACCCGTGCTCGAGAGATATTTTTCCATACACTGATAAGGTGTGTATGGATTCTCGAGAAGAGAGGAGCCACGGTGGTCCCCCCGGACCGCCAGACACTTTGCGAAGCGACTGAAGATAACATGTAACATCAATCACTCAATCTAGCCAATGGATATGCAGATAGACGTCTTGTTCGATTACAACTGGAGTAAGAAAACGGATGCGTGTTACCACGCACAACGGTAGGAGCCGTTGCTTGTTGGTGATCCTTTCTCACCTCTTATTTTTTTGTTAAGGAAGACATTCTTAGTAAAAATATTACTAAACTGTTCAATGAGGGTAAGATGTATACTATGGTCACACGCAAAAGCATATCTCCCACGCCTGACGTTATTTGGCATTAGTGGAATGTAACTTTCTCTGACTGTCGGTACCAATGACAATATCGATCGAAATAGGTGGGTCGATTCCTTCCCTTAGAACCGTACATGAGAGTTTCATACCTCATACGGATCAGTAAAAATTATTTTGGTGTCCTATTTTAATCGACCCTATATAACTAATAAGATTTTTTATAAATTTATCTCATTTTTGTTTCTCGGGTTAACCGGAAGAGGTTAATTACATTTACATAACTTTTGAAGTTTCACTTTGATTCATGACGGTTCAATACATAATGACTGAAGCTAACTTTGGTTGGTTAATCCTATGAGTTCATTGTTGTTCAGCAAGTATGATGTTCTTAATAATGATCCTGCATGTATTTCGTGTGTATCTCACCGATGAATTTAAAAAATCCCGTGAATTGACTTGGGTTACGGGTGTGGTTCTAGGTGTATTGACCGCATCTTTTGGTGTAACTAGTTATTCCTTACCTCGAGACCAAATTAGGTATTAGGGACCTTTCAACCAATCGATACGATCTTGTATAGAAGCTTTTGCTAAAACTCGAGAAGTTTCTTGAAAACTCGTCTCGGAAATGAAATTATGAGTATTCAGAGACGCCCTCGTTATTCCCAATAAGACGGCTCTATAACAGATTGCTTCTTCCAAAGCTTGTCACGTTCGTTCCGCTTGCAACATGTCAAAAAATGTCATTTTTTAGAATTTTATCAACAATTTGTTTGTGTCGGCAGGGGTCCGATATTTTTTGAGTCCGTATATATGGAATTACAGGGAAAAAAAATCAATAAAAATATAAACTAGAAAGGATTGGTCGACAAAATATAAACTGGATTTTTAAATTTTATATTATTAAATATACACATGTGTTCCCACTAGTTATAGTGCAAGGTTCGGGGTATTTGAGAAGTAACTTATCTTAAACAAAACTTGGTATAAAAAACCAAGGTGAACAAACTTACCATCCAAAAAACCCTCCCATATTAGCTTTTATAAAGGAAAACCATTTTCATTAAAAATGAGACAAAAACCCCATTTCACATAATACTAATTAAATTTAGATTTTAATTATTTTCTATATACCCGAATTGCCCTTCCTATATAATCTATAACTTTTAAATGGAAACAAAATCTTAAAACATAATCTTCGTATGAGAGAAAAAATTTGCTCCAAATCTGATTTTCTGAAACCGAAGCACATCTTCTCCAAATTCGGCTAGGGTTTCAACAAAACATTTCTTCTCCAAATCTGATTCATGAAATTTAATTGAAGATTTGTGTTCGTTTTTGTTCCTGGTTAATTGAAAATTTGAGTTCCTGTTTCAAATTTTGTTGTGTAAGTGAAGATTTGAGTTCGTTTTTGGTTCTGCTTAATTGAAGAACATAAATTCTAGCTTCAAATACGAACATAAATTCTATCTTCTCCGATTCATCTCAAACAGTTTCAAATCCATTGTTGATTTGAAGAACCGAGTTCGTATTTGTTTAAGTGATTCTCGAACATCACTCTCTTCTCCGTCTTCTAACTTCAGTTGTATTTCATCAGGTAAGTTTTAATTTTCGATTTTTTGATTTTGGTTGTTATTTGATTATCAAATTTTCTATTAACCGAACTCAAAATTGTGTTCCTTTCTGTTCAAGTGAAGAACATGAACTGTAACTATTTTGTTTTTGTGTTTTCATGATTATTACTGTATTTTCAGTTTTGATGATTCTTACTGTATTTTTCAGTTGTTATTTGATCATATTCTCACTCTGTTCAAGCTTTTGTATTAGTTCAATCATTCCTCTGAAACTGAAATCCAACTTTCAAATGTTGTTGTTGGTGTTGTTGTTTATATTCACATACAGTGAAACCGTTTTTGGTTTCATACTTTTTCCTGTATATAATTGGAATCAGAATTTTGTTATGTTTTTGATGTTAATTTTCAATTTTTGTTGGTGTTGTTGTTTATATTCAGTGAAACCGTTTTTGGTTTCATTCTTTTTTTCTGTATATTATTGGAATCACATTTTTGTATGTTGTTGATGTTAATTTTTAATTTTTGTTGGTGTTGTTGTTTATATACACATACAGTGAAACTTATTTTGGTTTCATACTTTTGTCTGTAGGTTATGAAATCACATTTTTGTTATGTTGTTTATGTTAATTTTCAATTTTTGTTGGTATTGTTTCTTTATATACACATACAGTGAAACTTATTTTGGTTTCGTACTTTTACCTGTAGGTTATGGAATCATATTTTTGCTATTTTGTTGATGTTAATATTCAAATTTTGTTGTTTGTTGTTGTTTATATTCACATACAGTGAAACTTATTTCGGTTTCATACTTTTTTCTGTAGGTTCTGGAATCTGTTCTCGCTGTTATATTTCACAAAGATGATACATTATCTTTTCGTATTGGTCTACAAGCATCTGTTTGTGATTTGAAGGGTAGTATATGTTCAAGTTGGTGTCAATTCTCTTCTCTTTCTATTGAAATTTTCCACATAGTTTGTGATCAGCAAAAGGTTATCAATTCTGATTTTGATCTCCAATCGATTACTTTATTTACTTTGTTTAATAAGCTTCCATCTCTTGAGTTACATGTAAGGCATAGAGATGAGACCTCTAGTTGTAGTTCAGAAATTTCAGCAATCATACCATATAATCAGCCACGAAGTTTAGGAATTATATCTTTTGAGCATTCAACACTTACAAATTTAGTTGATTATGAAGTCTGTAATAAAGTTAAAGAACCGTTGAAGTCTGCGCATTGGTTTGGCCTTTTTCAGGGTGTCAATCAGGTGTTTAATGGAGGTGTTCAACAAATTCATTCTGATTTATTGAAATATCATGCAGTATCTGGGTATTCATTTAAGATGACAAGGAATGAGAAGTTGAGGATTGGTGCATGTTGTTCTAAGAAGGAAGAAGATAAATGTGAATGACATATATATGCTGTTTCTATTGATGGTGTTGAAGGTAGTCCTTTTATTATCAATGAGTTAAATAAGAAGCATACTTGTTGTGGTGGAGTTGTAAACAGACCACATTTTTCGAAGAAACTTATTAGTAGCTTGATTCTTGAAGAGATTAAACAGAATCCAAAGAAGAAGACAAAGGATATTATGAATCAGTTTACAAGAGAGTACGGCTTTGACATTAGTCGTCATTATGCATATGCAGGGAAGAGGCATGCATTGAATATTACATGGGGAGAGAACGAGAAATCATTTATGTACTTGAAATGGTATACCAACAAATTGACTGAAACCAATCTTGGATCTCGTGTTGTTTTGGAAGTTGAAAATGGGACTCAAAAATTCCAGAGATTGTTTATCTGTTTCGGAGCATGCATTCGTGGATTCAATTACTGTCGTCCTTTGTTATTCCTTGATGCAGCCCATTTGAAGAGAAAATACCTTGGTCATATCATGACAGCAACAGGTGTAACCGGGAATGACGGTAATTTTGTTAAACATTCTATTTTGTTTCTTAGTTGATAAACAAGTTTGTTATTTAATCCTATACAAAAGAAACCTAACATCATACCACAAAACGATGAAACCAAGTTGAAAATCAGCGAAACCTATTCTTTTAACAGAAAAATATAATTGATATGTATGAAACCTTATTCGGTTTCATTGTTTTTTATATGCTGAGACACTTTTTCTACAGAAAAAATGTACTTTAAACAGATGAAAACTTTTTCGGTTTCAATATTTTTTTATATGCTGAGACATTTTTTTTTCTGTTCTATTTTTCAGAAATATATCCTTTTGCTTATGCTGTTGTTTCTTCGGAGAATGACGCCAACTAGAAATGGTTTTTGGAGAATTTGAAGCAAGTACTTTCTCCTATGCGCAAAAAGCTTACTTTTGTTAGTGATCGAGTTACTGGTTTGGTGAATCAAATCCCTGATATATTCCCTGATGCTGCTCATGGTTGGTGTTATTGGCATATGAAGAACAATATCAATACATACTTGCCGAAGTCCAGTAAGGTTTATAACAATTATGTGCTTGGGTTGTTTGATAAATGTGCGTATGCTAATACACATATAAAATTTTCAGATAACTGGGAGAATTTGTTGCAGGTCAAAAATCAGAAGTTACAAGATTATCTGAGTAGAGCTCCGAATGATAAATGGGCAAGTGTTTATTTCCCGGGTCGTCGTTATGGTAGGTTGTGTTCGAATATTGCTGAGAGTTTCAATAGTTGGATCGTTGAAGAGCGAGAGAAGCCTATATCCATTATGGTTGATGAGATCAGAGTGAAGCTTATGAATCAAATGTGTGTACGTCGTGAGGAATGTGCAACATTATTGAAGTGGCGAGAAACTTTGTCCACAGTTTGAAACTGAATTGTACAACAACAAGATGCACGGCCGTGAATACACTGTCACCAAGTCGTCGCAATATATGTTTGAAGTTCATTCTACATTAACACAAAAGGTCGATTTGGAAAGAAGAACGTGTTCCTGCAACCGCTGGCGCATCAACGGTTTTCCTTGTGCCCACGATATCCGTTGTATCATGCTAAATGAAGAAGACCCGTATAAGTATGTTGAATTCTATTTTACAGTAAAGTTCTACCGTGAATCCTATGCAAGACCAATCAATCATGTTCCCACAGTTGAAAAGCCTACGGTTGTGTCTCCAAAATCTCTTGTTCTTGGTCCTGATGCTCTACCACAACCTGGTCGTCCAAGGAAGAAGAAGAGAATTCCTAATACAGGTTCAGTTCCTAATAAGAAGATGAGAACTTGTGGTATCTGCCATGTTTTGAGTACCCATAACCGAAGGACATGCC
Source organism: Papaver californicum (assembly GCA_023531435.1). Lineage (NCBI taxonomy): Eukaryota > Viridiplantae > Streptophyta > Magnoliopsida > Ranunculales > Papaveraceae > Papaver > Papaver californicum. Next base: position 5,143,932 of record JAJJMC010005091.1, read on the forward strand.
CTGCGCGGCAGATGCGAATTTATTTTGACAACAATTCATTGACTTTTTCGTTTTCATTTTTTGTTTAGACTACTATATGTTTCAATCTTCATATTTTCATTATTCTTTTTTCTATATTGTCTACAGTTAAAATTTCATTTTTCTCCAGGTCTTTCATGTTTTTTTATTTTTAGATTAAGTTTTTCAGAGTTACAAGATTTTTATAATTTGTTGGAACCAAAATAGGTTTCATAGTTTTGTCACATGAAAGACCTGTAGCGTATGTTTTTTTTTATCTCTAAAATGATGAAACCTTTTTTGGTTTCATCGTTTTTTTTCATCTGGAATAAGATGAAACACCTCTAAGTTGATGGAATCCTTTTTGGTTTCATCGTTTTTTTTTTCATCTGGAATAAGATGAAATAAAACAAACGGTGAAACCTTTTTTGGTTTCATAGTTTGTTTTCTTCTGGAATAAGATGAAACAAAAATAAATGATGAAACCTTTTTTGGTTTCATAGTTTTTTTTTCATCTGTAGTAAGATGAAATAAAAATAAATGATGAAACATTTTTTGGTTTCATAGTTTTTTTTCATCTGTAGTAAGATGAAATAAAAACAAATGATGAAATCCTTTTTGGTTTCATAGTTTTTTTTCATCTGTAATAAGATGAAACATAAAATATTGATTAACATTTCTCAAAAATCATACTGTAATAAGATGAAACAAATCATGCAAAAAGATTTTCATCCTTGATTAAGAGAAAAATATCATAACAAATTTTATAACTTAAGAGTAGTGATTGATCAAAAGACTGATTAACATTGAATAAGATGTTTTTACGGACAACTATTTGTACTTTTATTAGAAACTAATTGATTAACATTGTTCTTAGTTTCAACCTCTCTTCCATGAACAGACAACCACCATGAGGTTTGACCATCATTCTTCTTTTCTCTTCCATTTTAAGTTGCAACTTTGTCAAGGAGTATTAGTCTTCAACTTTGTCAAGGAGTATCTTGCATGCCAACTTTGGCCTCAACTTTTGCACCTTTTGTTTTATGTGCTCTTCGGATGAAAAATTTCCTTTCAAAAGGCTCTTCATGTAATAGAAAACATGAATTCCGCAATCATTCCTGAAATTAACAAAAAAATATCTTTAAATTGAAAAATACAAAAAAGGATTAAAATGAAGATATCACAATTTCTTTTAAAAGTACTTACACATCTTGTTGACAGCAGAAATGGGTGTTTAAAATAAATTCTTTTGTTTGACTTGATGGGTCCGGGCAGAGCTTTGATACATGTTTTCTGAATGCTGACACCATTCTTTCCTTCATGCTTTCAACATTTTTTTCGCATTCATCTTCAGTGGAGGCCATTTAGTTGTAGTGAGAGAATTCTCCAGTCTCATTATCAAAGACTAACAATGTCCAGTGATATGTCTTTTCACTTAGTTTTGTTATGATTGAAACGAAGACATATTCTGGAGTGTAGTCCATTTTATCAATGAAAGCTTCAATCGCAGTGTGACAACTTTTACCGATTGGGTGCAATGTCTGAAATTCAATAAAAAATCAAAATGAGTGCATTGTTGAAAATCAGTGAAACCTTTTTTTTACAGAAAAATGTAATTAAAACATATGAAACCTTATTTTGATGAAACCAAAATTGGTTTCATTGTTTTCAGAAAGACACTTGTATAAGATAAGTTAGATGAAACTTACATAGACATATGTGCTTAGGAAAACAACCCTTTTGTACTTAGGAGTGCCATCTGATTTCTTGATGTTCTTTGCTATGTTTTTTTGCAATTTGAGCATGTAGAACTCAATCATATCTCCTTTTATGTCACATTTTCTTATCAAGGCGTTCATATTTTTCCTGTAATGTACATGCCCATATCGTCCTTCTCCCAAGCCATGTCACTGTTGTTATATTGTTGATAACCAAATTTAATATTTAAGAAGAATAAAAGAAACTAAAACACTTAAATCATTTAACCAAAAAACTTAATGGTATGAATGCCACTTACCTTTCATTGTGCATTTTAAAATATCTGCACACAATCTGTTTTTCATTTGAATCCAGCAGTTGTATAATTTTTAAGTTGTCCACTGCTTTCAACTTGTCTTCCCTTTTCTCTTTTTGTTTTTTCTCCAACTTTTTCTTTTGATTTCTGCTTACACACCGAGTCTTTTTTCTTTTCTTATTCTTAGCATCTCCAGGTGTATAATCCTGCATCTTGATAGGTGGTTGCATTCTCCTTTTGTTTTCTCTCATCCTTGAGATTATGTTACTCAATTTTTTGTCGGGACTGATGTCTTCACCATCTTCTTTCTCACTGTCAGTTTCCGTCAATCCCAACTTGAAATGAGGCACATCATCTTCTAAAGCAATTACATCATTTGTCATGTTTACAACAGAGTAGTAGCACATGCCTTTACTACTTGGCTTTGATGTAGAAGTCTTGGTTGCATACTCGTCTTCCATTTGCTGAAGAATAGTTTCATCAAATGAACCTTGGCTTTGAGTTGACACTTCAATCTGTGTCTCTGGCTTTGATGAAGAACTTTTCTTCGCTTCCAGTTCTACTCTCTCAGCGACTCTGATATCTTCTATAGTGTCTAGAGTCAATTCAGAAACTTCTTCTATTGCACTCCTCAAGTTACTCTTCGTCAAAGAAGATTCAATTTGTTCAGCCACTTTTATATCTTCAATTTTGTTCGGAGTTAACTCTGAAACTTCTTCCATTATACTGCCCTTGGCTTGCTTCGATTTGATTTCAGATTCTACCTTCTCAACCACCTCCAAATCTTCAATTGTGTTCGGATTTAACTTCGAAATCTCTTCAGTCTGAACTTCATGAGCTGAAACCTTTTCAGGTTCCACTGCATCATGTTGGATATGAGCTTCTTCATTAGCTGAAACCTTTTCAGGTTCCACTGCGTTATTCTGCTCCTAGACTTCTTCATGAGCTGAAACCTCTTCAGGTTCCATTGCGTCATGTTGATCCTGAACTTCTTCATGAGCTGAAACCTTCATGAACTGAAACCTCTCTTCGTTGAACAGACAACCACTGCATCTACAAACCTTTTTAGGTTCCACTGCATCATGTTGGATCTGAGCTGCTTCATTAGATGAAACCTTTTCAGGTTCCACTGCATCATTCTGCTCCTGGACTTCTTCATGAGATGAAACCTCTTCAGGTTCCACTTCGTCATGTTGATCCTGAACTTCTTCATGAGCTGAAACCTTTTCAGGTTCCACTGCATCATGTTGTTCTGTTTCTTCAAATATATTCATTACCTGCAATATTTATTGATTTCAGAAAACAAAGTATAGTAAATCAAATCAAATCAAATTAAAATCAAATCAAATCAAATCAAAACAAAACAAAGTATAGTAATTATCACCTCATCATTGTCAGACTTTTGTTCTTTATCTTCTTCAACCTCAACATTCACATCATCTTGTTCTACTATTGCATCCACAATTTTTATAGCATTGATTATCAATTCCTCCATATCTTGTTTAGTGTATGAAACTGTTTCTGCTTCATCTTGCTTACGTTTCTTTCTCACTTAAGTCTTCCTCACTGGTTCTAGTTCTAACTTATCTTCAGCATCATATTTTACGAGAATTGATTGATCTTCTTCCGAAAGCCCATTGTTACCAATGATTGTAATCTTGTCAATCAAAATTCTTGCCCACTTATATTTTTCCTTGTATGTGGTATCTACATTTCCAGTTTCAACACTCACTTCATTTCTATCACCAATAGTCTCTTCATTTGTTTCACAACCAATATCTTCATTTCTTTCACCAACCATCTCTTCATTTCTTTCAGAACCAATATCTTCATTTCTTTCACCAACCATCTCATTATCCTCTTCATTTGTTTCACCACCAATATCTGCATTTTCCTCTTCATTTCCTTCACCATCTATGTACTCTTCAAACTAAATTTCCTCTTCCTCTATACGCTAGACCAGGCGTATTTCTTGTTCATTATATTCCAAAATGAAGGATCCCTGACGGTAACCCACATTCATCTGTGGAATACAAGAAAAATTATGATTAATAAGTTGGTATTAAATAAACTATGAAACCTTTTTTGGTTCCATAGTTTTCCTTTTTCATCTTGAATAAGGTGCAGACATTAAAAATTATAAACAAACAAGAACTGATGTTGCTTTTACCTTGGAAAAAATTTCTGGTTTGTTGGAGAGATCATCAAAATTATTCACCAATTTCTTGCTTATTTCATCAAGGTTCTATCTAGCGAACCTTGCGTACATTTCGCTCTCATCTTCTCTCAAAGTGATATTTGTCATCTCAGCCAACCAATACTGTAAAAAACAATACACAATTCAACATTTAAATTAGTAATCAAACTCGGAAAAAATAAAAAACAAACATTTTATGAATCAAAAGAAACAAAATTAACTTACCAGTGGGTAAATGACGCAACCTGATACATCATCAACTTCTTCAGCTTTAATTATAGAGTCAATTAGATTTTCATGCAAAACATCATGCTAACACACTTTATTCATCTCAAATACTTGGTACAAGTATTTTGATGTCAGATTCTGCCCACCTTTGTTTGGGACAAATATCGAAATCAAGAGATAGAGTATGAATAGCTTGACGAATTCTTCAGCTTTGGTTTCATCTGCTGATGTTTCCACAATAGCTCTGAGAATATCAGTTTTCCTCATCTTTTTAGCTCTTTTAAAATACTCAACTTGAAACATGTTCACATTTTTCTTCAGCTCAACATCTTGGTGTATATCTACATTCTTCATCATTTTTAGACCAAAGATGACATCGAACTGTTCAGGTGTTTTCCGTAGTATCATATTCCTTGCTCTCATCAATTTGAAACAATCTGGTTTATCACCCTTGACACTTCTATAAAATGACCCTAAGATCATCTGAACTGCTCTTGTTGTTTTCTTTAATTTTTCTGCTTGAAGGGTACCATCGAAGAACCGTTTGAAGAAACGTCAGATTGGACATGCAACAAGTTCATTCATGTGTTTTTCTTTAGTTTGTATCAATGTTTTTATTTTTGGTGCCTCTGTACACAAATGTTGTAATAGCACCTGTATGGATCTGGAATATTTTTTTTTCTGTTACAGAATAAGTAAACCATTAGCACAAACAGAACAGAATATGATGAAACCTTTTTGGGTTCCATCAAAACATGCATTAAGTAAAAAAACACCAACATTTTTTAGTCACAACCATACACGGAATAGGATGAAACCTTTTTGGGTTCCATCAAAACATGCATCAAGTAAAAAAACACCAACATTGTTCATCACAAACATACACAGATTAGGATAAAACCTTTTTGGGTCCATCAAAACATGCATTTTCTAAAAAACACCAACATTGTTGGTCACAAACATACACAGATTAGGATGAAACGTTTTTGGGTTCCATCATAATACCAATTAAGTAAAAAACCACCAACAT
>JAJJMC010005091.1:5149407-5187626 GCA_023531435.1 Papaver californicum
CCATCATAATACCAATTAAGTAAAAAACCACCAACATTGTTGGTCACATGCATACACAGAATTGGATGAAACCTTTTTGGGTCCCATCAAAACATGCATTTTCTAAAAAACACCAACATTGTTGGTCACAAACATACACAGTATAGGATGAAACCTTTTTGGGTTCCATCAAAACATGCATTTATAAAAAACCACCAACATTATTGGTCACAAACATACACAGAATAGGATGAAACCTTTTTGGGTTCCATCATAATACCAATTAAGTAAAAAACCACCAACATTGTTGGTCACGGCCACACACAGAATAGGATGAAACCTATTTGGGTTCCAACACATAATTTAGGTTAAAACAGATGAAACCTAAATGTTGAAACATATGAAAATCAATGAAACCTAGTTTCAGAAAAATGTAACTGAAACCTAACTATGAAACCTGTAATTTCGAAAGAGATGAAACCTTATTAACCAAATACATCGATGAAACCCAAATCACGAAACTAAAAATCTTAAACATGCAGAATATGATGAAACCTTATTAACCAAATGCATTTTGATTTTCAACCATAAACAATCACAGAAAATGATGAAACTATAAACTTCGATTTACCTTTCGTAGATTCTTGTTTCTTAACTGGTATTGAGTTTTTTCTTCATCTTCTTGTCTTGTTTCTTCACCATGTTTAATGATCTTCAGTGATTTTTCTTAGGTTTAAACTGTGAAAAAAATGAATAGAAACTTCAGGTAGATTATGATGAGTTAAAAGTAGAAGACTCAATTCTACTGTTGATGATCAACAATCGTTTTAGAATCAGAAATTTAGGTTGATTACGACTCAAATTCTACTGTTGATGATGATTTAAGTGATGACTTTTGTTTCAGGGAGATTAATGTGATGATTTTTGATATGATTGATGATGACGATGATGTTGGTTCAGGTGTTTTTCTCTGATGATGTTGAAACGATGAACGGTATGATTTTGGAGATAGTAGATGATAAAAGTTAAGAGGGAAATAATGGCGTTAATCAAGGAAAGGTGGGCGTGACGGGCGTAAGCAGTTAATGAAGTTGGGCTGAATAATAAGCAAAGGTAATATGAATAGTTGGTTTACAATGAATTTTTTTTGTCAAATTTGTTTTGTTGGTTTTTATGTTGTTGGATAGTGACATCTTTGGACTTAAACTCATCGCCTGTATTTTAAAAGACGAATTTTTTGTGCACATATAAACTCTACGTTTGATCCGATAATTGTAGGCCAAGGCATTATTTATTTTTTTGTCATAAACTCGACTCGGTAGTTGAAACCGACTATAACGCGAGAGAATTCACATTCATACGTGTTTCATCGTTCATCTCTACCTATCAACAGCGCCGTTTCACCGTTCATCTCTACCCATCAACAGCGCGATGAAGTTAAGAATTAGATCATTGGAATCGAAAGAGACGCTGAAAATTGAATTACCATCACCTTCTTCTCTTCAAAATCTCAAAGAAACAATCGCAGAAAAACTCTCAGTTTCTTCTGAAACCCTACAACTCTCTCTTAATCGAAAAGACAGGATTGATGCTGCTCCCCATGATTCACGTCAAGCAATAGGAATCGCTTCTGGGGATCTTATTTTCTACACTCTAAACCCTAATGGGTTTGTTTTAGGTAATACCCAAATCCTTATATCCTCTCAAATTCATCAAGTAAGTAATCCAAATGAAACTATGGAAAAAGGGGAAAGTTCTAATAGTAATTCTGATTTGAATGTTAATATAAGTGATGAAACCCTAACCCTAGCTCCAAAAGAAGAAACCCCAAATTCAATTAATTATAGTGAAAATAAGGAAACCCTAACTCTAGCTGAAGAAGAACCTATGGATACCTCCGATGATGAAAACCCTAGTGTTGTAGTGGAGAAGATTTCTTCAGTTCCATGTTTTCTTAAAAAGGTTCTTATAGAGGAGGCGGGTATATCTGCATCAGGGGACTATAAGCTTTTGATTATTGCTGTGCATGCCGTCTTCCTGGAATCTGGTTTTGTCGCTTTTGATCCTATAACGAAAACAAGGACTAATAGTTTTCATCTTCCTGAAGAATGGGCGTCGAAATCTACCCAGTCTATACATTATACAGTTCCACTTCTTCTACGGTCTGGTTGTGATGATGCAGTAGAAACTGTGGTTTTAATGTTTCAAACTTTTGGGAAATTTGTAAATATTCATGGGTCTTTGAGTAGGAATGGTAAAGATTTGTACAGGTGTTGTTTGGATAAATCCCGTTATGTTCCCTCTATAAATTTTGTGTGGTTGAACTGTGATTCCAACAATGCCATGAATATCGAGGCTGAATCTTCTTCAAATTCTTCAAAGCCATTGCACGAAGGGGTATCTGACAATTCTGATAAAACATTAGAACGGTTACATGAAGGCAAAATTTTTGAATTGTGGAAGATAACCAAGGATAAACTTGCACTGCCACTTCTAATTGATCTTTGTGAGAAGACTGGGTTGTCTTTACCGCCATGCTTTACTTTACTACCTACAGAAGTTAAGCTTAAGGTACTCGAGTCTCTTCCGGGTGTTGACATTGCAAAAGTTGCCTGTGTTTCTTCAGAATTGAAGTATCTTTCTTCGAATAATGAGTTGTGGAAGCAGAAGGTTGTGGAAGAATTTGATCAGCCAGATATAGATATGAATAAAAAGGACCATTGGAAGCAAACATTTGTTGTGTGTTGGGGAAATAAGAAGGCAAGGATATTGGGGATGCGGAGATTCTATAGACCCAATCCTTTAAGTGGAATAATACCTTCTCCACTATTTTTCCACCACCCTAGAAGGCAACCAGGTCGCTTTCCTAGAGTTATAGGTGGAGATCATGATGCCTATCCCGGAGGACTTGTACCGTTTGGAAGTCAACCGATCAATCGGTTTTCACAACGGAGAGGTGTCGCACCTGATTGCAATCTTGATAGATTCAACCACTAGTGGGTCGTGTTCAAGCATTCAAGCAGAGGTATTTTGATTTATGCGGAGAACTTTAGTTGGTTTCTCCCATAGGTTTCTGTTTACTACTAAATGAATAACTAAAAAAATGTTGTTGGTTTTTGTGTGTATGTTAAATAATGTCATGAACATTTTCGTTTTAAATCGTGGTTATTAGCGACAAACATAATCAGACTGTTTTTTCATTCCTTGCATGAATATGTGCATCAGATTATAGATTACCCTCTGTACCGCTTTTCTCATGATTGTCCGTTGTTCTAATTGGCTTTAGTGTTTACTTCTTGCTGTTGAAATGATTGGCTGCCTTCTGTTAGTAGAAGATTTTGATTATGTATTCATGTTTCTCTTGGTTGTTAGTTAAGTGGTGGTGGGTCGGTCGATGTTTTCCTTCTTACAACTGCTTCTGTCTTCACTTGTCACTAGACTCACTACAAACTTGGGTTATTGTGCAAAAGCAATTGAAATACTGTCACAGTGTATATTGAGCTTAATGTGCTGGAGCCTAGTTGAGTGTGAGCAGTTTTTCTGTCTAGGTCCAGTACATCTCACATTATGTCTTAGTTTTATCTGTTATCTTTTATGATTCTCGACATAAAAGAGAATGTTATCCTGTTGTTTCAGAATTGTGAATTTTTTAATTGTGTAGACTTTACACATGAATGGCTTAAATGATTGGTCCATTACGATCCATTTTTATAAGGAATTTTTATACCTGTTACCAATTCTTTATCAGCTTTTCTACTTCTTAAGTTAAAAGAACAACAAAAATGATGATGAGGATCTTTCATTGATTTGCACATGCATTGATTAATTTCAGTAGATAGTATGGGTTCATATATTCTTACTTATGTTCTCGTTTCTTTAATTTCTGTCACTGTTGATCATGCTTTTCACTTTAATGTTATTGAAAAGATACTTAGTATTTGAAGTGCACTCCAATTTCATCAAGATTAGGATTTATTTATCCTGTTTACAGCATGCAGCGCATGTTTTAGTCTGCGAGTGCAGTTATATATATTTATTCAAGGTGAGATAGCAGCTTTTCTGAAAAAGATAAAGCTTCTCTGAAATCTGAATATACAAACCTGCTCAAAGATAGTGGTGCATAAATTTCAGTTAGAAATATTATTTTTTCAGCTTCTCTGGTGAATATAAACTAGAGAGGGCTTTTGTTGTCAAGTGCAGGTGACTCTGATGAGACTGTTTGATTTGATGTTTTATTGTCTTCCCTTTTGTACTGGTAGGGTAGATTTTTTTATTCAATTTGAACCTTAGAGCCGAAAGGTCATAACTTTAGGGTCTGAATCGAAATTTACTCTATCGTAAGTGTTGCATGTCATTCGAGAGAAAAGAAGATGGAATATTGGAGGCAAAATATGTGTATACTTGCTTTGCTGCTTGGTTGGTTTTGAAGCCAGCCGACTCCTTGTCGAGAGCCGTACAACCCTGTTTGGTTGGAAGAATTGGAAACCTATAAATTTAATTATGGGATAATTTAATTCTTGGAATTAAAATCAAATCCAAAAAATTAAAGTTTAGGTAAGGTAATTCAATTACTTTTATTTTTATCTCGGAATCCAATTCTATTATACTATTGGACTAGTACAATGGAAATTTATTCAATTATTTTTGTTTTTATCTCGAATCCAATTCTATTGTACCGTTGGACTAGTACAATGGAAATCTATTATTTTAGATAGAATCGGATTTCTAGGAATAAAAATCTTAATTACATAAAATTTTGATAGGTTCAAGTATTTAAACAAATGCCCTATGAATTGAATTATCTAGTCTTGAATGTAAACTAGGCTTTATTCATATGGGGTGATATATCCACGTTTGCCAAGAGTAGAGCCATAAAACGCATTCCTCCAAGAAATGTTGGAATCCAAAATTGGGGTTCGCTTTTCGGCTTCACTTTTGCAGTTAGTATGATTTATGCAGTTGAGATATGTCATATCATTGAAGAGCTGACGGCCTATTTTTCGCCCAATCAAAGATTTTTGTTCATTCAATTATTCATAATGGACAACCAAATACACAGCTTTAAGAGCCGACGGCTTTAAACCCTTGATCTATGCTAGTTTTAGGCAGCCTTTGTGGTAAGTTTTACGTAGAAATTGGTGTCGGTGGTTGGGAGTTTCAGATCAGCTTACCTTAGTTGATGGAAACACTCAATATGAGGAACACCCGACACAGATGCTTGTCAAGGAAGCAAGGGGAAATCTCAGCTATAGTCTTTCATACTCCTGTGGAGGACAAGTAAAGGCCTAACTTCTATTGATCTCTTTTATTGTGGAGGAGGAAAATGAAACCACATAATAAACTGGGTCAACGACCCTACAAGGCAACTTGCAGAACGCTTGTAGCACTCATCGAAATCCTTTCTGAGGTAAATGCTTTAAATCCAATGGTTTATAGGCATCATGTAAACCATCCACAAGCAAAGTGGTCTATATAATAATAAACCATCTGCATTATCTATCGGTGTCCAAAAATTAAAGCACATTACTTGAAAAAAGACAATATTATCTTGATTTGAGTTTTTGTAAATCGCCTCATAATTAAAGTTACTTGTATCAATCCAAGTTCTCACAATGAGTCAACTCATTACACTGTTTTCTAACTTTATTCAGAACATTTCAGTAGTGATCTCCTCCTGTAACTAAGCAGCTTCATCCCTAAAACTTTAATCACAAACGAAAACAGACTCTACTTGCATTCATTAAACCCCAGCTAAGATTAGGTCATCCGTCAATGTCTCAATTGCAATAATACCACTCAAGACTTTGCAATGGATATTATTCTTGACCGTTGAGAAACAAAATAGCCGTTAAATCCGGAAGGTTTGAATTCTGCGGGGAAAAAATAAAAAATAAATATTCACAATTTGACGAGAAAATGGCTTGAAAGATGGAGTAGTTTTTGATCTTAAGTTTTCTAGGGGAAAGGAAAGAAGTTACATCATCACATAGCTGGAATCATTATCCGTACTATGAGACGACGAGGAAGTAAAGTTAAAAATGATAAGATTCTAATATTCCATTTTCCTCCATATTACAAAAAAAAAAAAAAAAAAAAGTGTTATAAAAAATATACATATCTCTCTTAGAAACTTAGCAGTCAAATTGACCGGTAGCCAATTTGGGATTAGATTTTATGGACAAGTCCTATCCTCTAAATATCCTGTGGACCTGCCAAATCTGGTCACCAAGGTCGACTCACTTATGGCCCATCTTAGCCTAATCCATACATTCACGCAACTTAGTCACTTGTGTCAGTCGGTGTGACGGATGGACCGATTTACCACGTCCGGACCGGAGCGACTCTCAGTGGAAAGAAAGAAAGAAGGTGGGACCACAGATATATACGAGGGGCCCAGTGTGATGAAGGGTTGATTGAGTGTAATGAAGCTCAGCAGCTCCATGATGTGTTTTTTCTCTCTTATGAAAAGGAGTGAGAGAGGGGTTAGTTGGGTATTGGCTGTAAATAAAAAAAGGAGAAGGAAAATTGAGTGTAGTACAGAACAGGAGGTTTGGTCTGTTAGGATATTTGGTAAATGTGTCAGTAATAAAAGAAAGAAAGAAAGAAAGAAAGAAAGAGATATCATCAAAGGAGAAGATAGATAATTGGATAACTTGGGTTTCAAGAGAAGAACATCTTCTTCTCCTTCTTCTTTGATGATAATGTACGATTATTAACAAAGTTGTTTTTCAAGAAAAGCAAAAGAAAGAAGATTAGTTTGTTTTTCTTTTGGCAGAGCAATAATAATAATAATTTACTAACAAGACCAGTTGAGAGGCAGTAGTTAGTCTGTCATCTTAAAAACGAGAAAACATATCATTCATTCCTTCATACATTTTATTACTTGGGGGCAGGTAATCACTGAATCAGATCCAAAACTTCTCTTCTTTCTTTTTTTTACTCTCTAATCAACTCTACTTAACATAGACTCTATATTTGCTTGCTTTTTGATCATTAAAAAGTGTGAATTTGATTCCATGTTATTACTACTGTTTGTGTGCAATAAATTATTGTATTCTTTTTTTTGTTTTGTTTTTTTATATTTCCCAATTTGAAGAAGAAGCAATTTAAGTTTGAAGGTTTCTATCAACAACCCATATAAAGGGTGTAGTCTCTGTAGCTCTGGAACCCTTACCTATTTCAAGTTTTTTGTCTAATTCAAATAGAATTGGATGCTTTTCAAGGGGTTTTGAAGATTACCTTTTTAGGAAACATAAAAGGGGGTTCTCATACTTTTTTTTCTTCTAGGGAGTTGGGTGTTGAGCTGGTGTATTCAATTTCAAGCTTTCAATCTCTTTTATTAGGGTTTCCTTAAAAGACATTTTGATTCTCACTGTTGTTGATTGCGGCCCCCCACGTTTCTCACCGGGGGGGGGGGCCCCCCCCCCCCCCATTCCTACTAAGTGCTTAATTGAACAAAAGGGTATTTGCTTTCTTGGATGTTTTCTACACTGAACTAATTTAGCTGATGTATGTATTCTCTTTGCTTCCTTTATGCTCTGAGACTGAAAGGTTTCTTTGGAGTATATAAGCAAGGTTTTGGAGTGTTTTGTACTTGGGTTAGATTGTATGCCTGCTGTCCTGGATTTTGTTTTTCTTTTCCATCTCAAGATATGTTGCAGCTTAATTGCTTTATTTTGCTTTAGTCTTCACTTGGCTATAAAGCTGCCAATGTTATATTTGTTTGTTCCTTGTAGAGTCTTGCAAACAATGAACATCTACTTTCAGTCAAACTATCTTTGGCTGGCTTTTAGTTACTAGATATCTTCATCTGTTTTTCTGAGTTTGGTTATAAATTTAGGGCTTCTTGTTGGTTTAGCAAATTGAGTTCTAAAGGAGTTCAAAGTGTTAGTTTGGTCCTATCCTGAAATGGGCATGAATGGTAATGGTGATTTGGAATTTCAACAGAGACTTGGGATGTATACAAATTTGATCCCTCCATCTTCAGGGATGTGTACAAATTTGCAGTCTGAGAAGATTGTGGAAGAGATATCATCAATGAACCAAATTCCCATTTCTAAATCTACAAATGGAGTAGACTCATTCTTTCATACTGGTTGGGACCCACTTGTTACACTGCCGCAGACCATGGAATTCAAAGGTTCTTTAATGGATTCTCATCATCAGATTGGCATTCCTTCATTGAATGTTGATTTACTAGAAAATACAAGAATCGGCAACTCGTCTCACCTTGTTCTATGTCGATCTGATCCCAATCTTGTGGAACTTGTACCAAAACTTCCAAGCTTTGGAAGTGGGAGCTTCACAGAGATGCTTGCTCCTTTCTGCATTCCTGAATCTCACCAACTTGTTCATGCTGGTTCCCTTCCTGGTTATCCCTCAAACAAGGAGAACACTGGGAATACTACTTCAACTTCTGGAAAGATAGGTGATCATGGTGTAATCTTTCAAGAAAAATTACCAGTTGCAAATGACTGCGGTAGAAAACCGCTCTACAATGGAAAGAAAAGAAAAAGGGTACTGGATAATCCCACTGGGGACACCCATTCTCAACTTCATTCAACTCAGGTAACTCAGACTCAGCTGATCGTAGTTGAATACTACGAGGATGTATGTGAATATTTACTGATTACAGTTAGGCCTAACGATATTGCTGTAATTTTGTGTTCTTTGTGACAACCTTGTTGGTTAAACTGGTTAATTTGATAGAGTATGGAGACTGAGCAACAAATGGTTACTCCAACGGAAACCAATGGGGATCTGAAAGGGCAGGATGAGAGAAAGCTGAGAAATAAGCAAAACCCATTTTCAGAACCTAAAGACAATTCACAAAATGAGGAAGCTCCAAAAGAAGATTACGTTCATGTAAGGGCAAGACGAGGCCAGGCAACTAATAGCCATAGCCTTGCTGAGAGAGTAAGTTCTAACTTCTTATTATGAGTTGTTTTAATGTTTGCCTTCTATAGATTAGTTCCTTGTTTTATGTAGGTCTGAGTGTATACATATCTTCATGACACGCAGGTGAGAAGGGAGAAGATAAGCGAAAGAATGAAGCTACTTCAAGACCTTGTGCCAGGATGCGATAAGGTAGCTTAAAAAGGTCTAGACTTTGTGCTTTAAGATCTTAGTTTGCATCTGAACTCAAAATAACTTGACAATCATTTACTGGCGAAGGTTACGGGGAAAGCTCTGATGCTTGATGAGATAATTAACTATGTCCAGTCACTGCAAAGGCAGGTTGAGGTATGTAAACAAATGTATAAGTCGCTATTTTATCATTTAAAAATATCGGCATTGCAATAAACCATGGATCAACTGCATGTGAACTTGTTAGTTATGTGAATAGAGCTATGCAACCTTCCTGTGAACTTGTTAGTCAGATGAATGAAGCTATGCGATGCAATGGGATGCTTATTTTATGTTCCCATTCTATCATAAAGATTACAGGCTGAGTGAAAAAAAAACATGTAATTTTAACAGATATTTCATCCATGAGTTAATAGCAGACATTTGTCTTTAATGCGTTTTTTAGCTATTTATCGTTCTTTGGTTGCAGTTTTTGTCAATGAAGCTTGCCACTGTTAATCCTGACATCAATGCCGATATTGAACGGATTCTGTCCAAAGATGTAAGTTAGTATGATCAGCGCAGGAGCTGCATACCTGAGCTGAAATTAATCAACTTATTTTACCGATTCGTGCCATCTATTTGACCACATCCATTTCACTGCAGATTCTTCATTCACGTGCTGGGGGTTCAGCTATTCTTGGTTTTGCTCCTGGAATGAACTCCTCTCACTCTCAGCCCCATCTCTTCCATCAAACTATGCAGCCTATGCAAAGCACAGATGTCCTTCCACTCTCTATTCCCCAGGTAAACCAATCATGGAGTCCTACTTTGCCCTACTTGCTTCTGTGCAAGTGCTGCATCTATTACTTGTAATAGCTAGCAGGACCACACAATCCAAGTGGTGTGATCCAATTGGACAACCCCCACCCCACAGGCTAGATGTGTGGTTTTCCTCCTTACAAGTACCTAAACGAAATCGAATTGGTCTGCACCACATTCATTAATCTGGTTGTACTAACTTGCTGCAGATGTCAAGTGTATGGGTCAATGATGACGAGCTTCAAAGTGTTCTGCAAATGGGTACGGTTTCTAATCCAGATATTAATAGTTAGCGTTCAAACGTTGAATGTCTGATGTTGAGATGAGACAAATCCCCAAGGAATTGTAAGTTTTACAACGTTCGTTTTATTCTCAACAGGTTCAACGAAAGTAGAGATATAAAAATCTGAGGGATAAACCTATAGAGTAGTTTATTCCTTCTTATAACAGGAAGCTTTCAGAAGTTATCAGCTGATCAGCTACATTTTCGTTTACCCAAGGAATTTATTAGAGCTGTATAGATGAAGAAGAGTCCTAACCGTTTGTTCTTCGAATTTTAGTAGAAGAAAGTAACAACAGTGTATAGTCAAAGACAGCATAATAGAGATGACTTTGATTTCCAAGAGAGAAGTGATTGTTTTTCTTTTTTTGTATGTGTCTAAGCTATAATTATAGTATAGAATAGAGTGTATTTTGATAACCTTTGTGGGAGAATTTGGAGTTGAAGATTGTAATAGAAAAGTTTGCTTTGTAGAGAGTAAGAAGTTAAATGATTTCGAGTGTTTTACTTGACTTTGTGAAGCAAGATACTGTGCAAAGCAGATGCTGCTGGTGCAGATTAAACAACCATATATCTCTTTGGAAGTCTCTGCGGTAATTACTCCCTGTAACAATTCTTACTTGGGCAAAAACTAATCAGTCACTTTCTACATTAAGTTTACTGTAATTTAGGCGCCAAGCAATAATAAGCCCTTGTTGAATGGCTCTGAGCTCTACCATATTGTTCCCGTTCCTCTAGATATGCTTGGCATAGGCTGCAATGTAGCTTCCTGCTTCATCTATAAGAACGCCACCACTGCCTGCAAAATAAAATCGATTAGAGGCACCATGCCACCATCAGTGTTAAGCTTAATGTAATTTGGTGGTGGATGCTCCCAACCCACAGTAATCACATTTTTCTGCTCAGTCAATCGAGCACAACGGTCTAGAGCAATACGATATTCATGAGCTTTGTTTATAGCATTGTTAATGAAGTACTAAAACGTTTGGGGGTGAAATACCAATATTTCTAGCACACCAGATTTCCCAAAGAAACAGGAAAAAACAATTTCTGAGCTATGACTTCCTGTCTTCCTCAGTTCCTCTTCCCTCTGTTCAGGGATTTCTCCGTATCTACACAACTAATAACACTTACACAAAGCCAACTACAACCTTACAGCAAAGACTAAAACGATTAGGCCGGTCTTAGAGAAATAACCAAATTGACATCACCACGATTTAGTTATTCCATGTATGTTTTTCTGTCACTTGATTACACGTTCACACTTCGTTTGGCTGGAAGAATCGAAATCCTAAGAATTCAATTACCCGTTATAACTATTTTTTTTATAAAAAATAAAATAAAAATGTGTTCCACAATTTTTTTTTTAATTAAAAATTAAAACTTACGATTAATTTTTAAAAAATTAAAGAATAAAAAGTAACTGAGTAGCAAAAAACAAAAAAAATTGTAACAAAGTTATTAGACAGGTTATAATCGTGAAATGACTGTTTTCACGTATGTTATAACCGTTAGATTGGAATCTCATATCATAAATTTTATTTTATTTCTATTTAGTCGTTATAATATTGTAGAAGCATCAAAAAATCACGTTTTCTTCCTAAATAACACGTTATTTACCCACAACATGCTCATATTTGTGACCCTTCAAAACGGGTTATAACGGTCTTGATAGGTGGTTGTGGTCCGAGTTATAACCTGTTTTACGAACGCTAATAAGTAACGAGAAATTTGTTGTTTGGTCCATAGCCAAACAAGAACTAAATCTAGGGTCCAGCTGTAGAAAATATTTTACCAAGGTCCAAAAACCATTTAAAACATGAAAATGATCTACCTACCTGATGTTGATATTAGATATGGTCTCCTCTTCCAACAAGATTAGAAAAGGTTGTATTAAAGTTATTATCGGTTAATAAAATTGTAATTGAACAAGATTAGAAAAGGTTGTATTAAAGTTTTTATCGGTTAATAAAATTGTAATTGCACCTGCCAATACTGGGAGGTATAATAAAAAGAGTAAGGCTGTCACTAGAACAGACCGCATAAAAAGGGATAATTTATGCATAGTCATTCCAGGTCCACGCATGTTGAAGATAGTGGTTATAAAATTGATAGAACCTAAAATCGATGAAACACCAGATAAATAAAGACTAGAAACTGCCGAATCAACTGCTACTCCAGAATGACTGATAATACCACTTAAAGGAGGATAGACCACTACCTGGAAATAAAATCACGTTCCCCCTCCCCCTTCTTCGCTCTTTCTCTCTCTTATCATTTCTTCTTCCTCCTTGCTATGTTCTTCTATCTTCCATTCGACAATCAAACAAATCATCATTCAGATAATATTACCCAGTTAGATCATACAAATCATCAAAACCTAAATCTACAGTGAAGAAAAATTATGTAAAATCATCAAAACACAAATTTATGACCTAAATGTTATAATTTGAGCAGTTGGAGAAGAAATCTAGATATACATTTGCCAAAAAAAAATAGTAGCAAAATGTATAAATCAGCAGTACATACATATATAGTGCACAAAAACCCTATGATTCAACAATAAATGTTGATATGTACTGAGTGAAAACCTATGATCCAATGGTAGATATTGATATGTACCCATCCCAAAAAAACCTATGATCCAACAGTAGATAATGATATGTACTGAGTGAAAACTTATAATCCAACAGTAGATTTTGATACGTACCCATCCCAAAAAAATCTATGATCCAACAGTAGATATTGATATGTACTCATCCCCAAAAAAAGACGATGATCCAATCCCCAAAAAATCCTATGATCCAACAGTAGATACTGATACTTACTGAGTGAAAACCTATGATCCAACAGTAGATACTGATATGTACTGTGTGAAAATCTATGATCCAATAGTAAATATTGATATGTACCAATCTCAACAACAACAACAACAAAAAACCTATGATCCAACAACATATATTGATGTGTTGCCATAAAAAAAAAAGAACATATGATCCAACAATTGATATTGATATGTACCCATCTCTATAGAACATGCAGTGTTTTTGATACTATTATCCAATAGTGGATTTTTGATATATACTGGAAAAAAATATTTATGCTTGAATTCCCTTTCCAATAAACTTGAATTATGTTTTCAATACAAAAAAAATGCATTGTTGGATTCATACAAAAAAATCAGATAAAACCACGATTTCAGCAAAAAAAATAATAATATAAAAACAACTTATCTTTTGTACAAACAAATATCTACTATAAGATCATACAACAATTGTTATTATTTTATTATAGTATTAAATTCAGTATAAAAAGATATATATTATTGAACTATAGGTTTCTTTTATGAATCCATATTTTCTTCTTGTTCACCGATCCTAATCCATTCTTGAATTTTCTTCTTCTCCTTCTCTTCACCATCACTTTCAAACTCTTATTTTTCATCTTCCCCTTTTCCACCATTTTTTATTCTTCTATTGAAAACCTAAATATAAATCAACAATCACAATCAATAAAATCAAAATCTTAATCTCGATCTCTTCTCGATTTTGAGTTCAAACCCTAGTTCTCAAAAATGAAAGAAGCCAGAGAAATATATTTTTTTCCGCTAATTTTTTTTTCGGTTTATGGATAAACCTTAGAATGAATTTTTTTTGTTAAATATCAGTAAGAATGAGGTACAGTTTTGACACTTAAAAAAATTACATCAGATCCCCCGCACGTGTTAAAGACGTGGGAATATGATTTTTGATCCAAAATCATGAAAATGGACCAGCGATTAAAACAAGGGATGAGCAACGGATTGGTGGATGCGGATATGGTATCATCCGCGTGTAATCTATCTAAATGACAGATTTGCCCGTCAAACTTGACACTCGCATGTGAACGGATGAGCGAACTGAATACCAATGGACTTGCAGAAAAAAATAAAAAATAGATAGATGTTCAACACATGCTTAAAAAATTTCAATCTAGCAGGTGTACGAACTTAACTGACGCGCATATCCTACTAATAGATTCGTTTACAAATTCATACCATCTTTAACCGCTAAAGCAAAGACAAGTATTGCACATCTAAGATAGACGTGCTTCCCTATCAAAACAACTGCCTACCAACCAACTACCCTATCAGACAAATATGATGCAACTCTTTCATTATTCGAAATGTTGTCAACAATTGTAGTGAGTACTTTTTCAGTCCCCCATAGTATATGAGAAGCCTTAATTGTTTTACCCAATGCCATACTTAAATGATCTGCAACTTGTCATAAATTTAAAATCTTCTTCTTTAACGCCCAATTCTCATCATTATAGTGGGGAACAAAGTTCTCTGAAGAGAAAAGACTGAGTCCTAATCAGTTTGAAACTATATATATTATCTACCAATTTTCCATAAAACCCTTCATATATATGTTAATTCCAACATTATTCTTAGGGTCAGGTGTCCAACGAATGGGTGATGTTCAACCCGTCCCCAATTCGTAAAAATAACGGGTTTCAAAAATTCACCCACGATCTCAGAAAACAAATTAGTGTTAACTCGCCAGAATACGGATTGAATCAGATAAAATCGATAGATTTGGGTGGTTTGGCCACCCCAAATAAAACAGCTTCCATATATGGACCAACCATTGAATATGCCCATAAAACTAGTAACCAGTAATTCCTAGTAACCAACTGATCAACGTGCTTCAAAAACAAAAAACAACCAATCGATGCGGCAAACCATGGGCCATAGGCCCTGTAACAGAAACATGTTCAATAACACCACCTGAGCTCACACCACAATAACAAATGCAGTCATGGCATCTTCAGTAAACCTTTCTCGTCCTGCCTACCTCTATTGCAACCGTAAAACGAAACATCATCCGAACGGACAAAATCCCATTGCTCGATTTCCGGTTCACGGATTTCCTCGTCATCTCCAAGCTTCTTCAAGAAGATCCTCCAACTATCCTCAGGTACTCTCTTTCATTTTCCATTACTGGTGGCAAAAACAAGAACAAAGAATTTTCTGGTTTTGAAATAAAAATTTCATAAACAAAAACCCTTAATTTTATGCATAATCGTTTGTTTTTTACTAGGATCGTGAAAGTGCAATTGTCAATCCCAGAAATTGGAATAACATCAGCATAGGAGACTTTAATTACGATGATAACGATGATGAATCTGATGAAGAAGATGAAGATCGAAGCTTAGATTTGCTTGTTCGATTTGTTCAGAATGTTTTTTGAAAAGTTTCAAAACGTGCTAGAAAAGCCGTTCGATCGGTTCTTCCTATTTCTCTCTCAACCAAATTGGTTAGTCGTTGGAGTGCATTTACAGAAAAATTAGAACAAGAAAAATTGCTGATACTTTCAATTGATTTGATTACTTCGTAGTAAAGTTTCAATTTCGGGTCTATTAATTTGCATGTAGTTTCAAATGGAACACCTAGATAAATATTTGGGAAATTTTACCTTTATGAAAGGGTCTTGCGTGTAGAATCTGTACAAAGTAATAATGCATGGATATTTCTGAGGTGCTATAATGTAAGAAAAATGGTTTTCATCTGGTTGTCTATGGTCGAAATCGACGGATGCTTCATGTCTCTGTTGTATTTGTTGTGTTGTTCTTAAAAAAGAGAGCACTAACCAATGGACATTTAAATTCAAGCAGGGTTTCTTTGACTAGTTTCTGCCCATAACATTTTGTTATCCGATTAAGACATGAACATGATTGATATATTTTGCCAAGATCATTGAGTGAATATGTTTTGTTAGTGCAGGTGGGATTTTCAGTTAATGGGGTTATTATATTGACATTCCTGTGGGTTCTGAAGGCATTTCTAGAGGTAATACTTTTGTGACTGCGTACCACTACTCTTGTTATCACTTGTGTTGGATGTGACGAAATTTTTCTTTCCATTACGCGTCTCACTTATAAAAGACTTAAAGTGTTGCTGGTACAAAACAATTCATGGGACATGCCAACAAAGTCCCAATCAAGTTGACTATCGCATTAGCTTCTTTTTATTATTATTTTTATTAATCATCACTGTATTGGATTACGAATACTGCCAGTTTTCCAAAATTAAAAACCTTCAAAATTTTGTTTTGTACTTCTATCAGACTGGAATAGGAAGTAGATAACTAGATATATGGACTTGCACTACCATATTGCATATCGTATTGACAACTTAGTTAATAAATCATCTCTGATCACTGTATTGGATTATGAAATCTGCGGGTCTTCCAAAATTAAAAACCTTCACAAATTTATTTTGGACTTCAATCAGATTGGAATTTGAAATAGATATTTGTACCTGCACTACTATATTGCATATCATATTGACATGTCTTAGTTTTAACTAAGCACATTTCCTTCATCTTGTTCATTGGCATCAGGTGATCTGCACACTGGGAACTGTAATATTTGTTAGCATCTTATTTATTCGTGGGGTTTGGTCTGGCATATCCTATATACAAGAAAACCGCAACTCTAAGACCAATGTATTCGGCAGTGATAGCGGTATATGGGGCGGAGCTACACCGGCATCTTAAGTTTATATTTGTTGCCACCCTTTCATTTCTCAACAGCGGTAAAATATTTTCAAGGGATGATCTGGAAACCTAGTCCTTGTATCTTGTTTAGAGAGATATAAAGGCAATGCGGTTGTCGCAAACATATCAAACGCAAGGTAAAAGCACATTACAGCAATGGTTGACTGAGAAGTTTGGCTTGGAGTTTTTCTATTCTTGAATATAAAAGAAAAGGTACCCAGGGTATTGGTACTTAAGTTTATATAACCATCAGTAAAGATCAATAGGTCTAGATGTTACTTAATGGTCATGCTGGACACAGTGGGTACGACACCTGATACTCCTGTTAGATTCATGGGAAAAGGGCTTAAGTCTTACAGTGTACAAACTGATGTGATTCGAATTAGACGTTAGTCTGCTTCGGATAGGTGTATTTCACATTTTTGTAAAAATATATGGAATTCATTTACCAGCAATAAAGTTGTTCAATACTTTCAGTTCTTAGCCTTAAACTACATTGTAATTTTGTTCATATTTGTTGACATATTTGCCAACCATCAGTTTTAGAGAGGATATCCAGCAACATACTCAAGGGGTCATTAAACCATTACTAAGTTCTATACTGTTTCATGATACTGGTCTGGATGAGGAATAATGATCCAGTTTGTTAGTTTTTCTGCTTTTGGGTTAGATTGCAGTTAGCTCGGAGCACTTCATTCTTTTCTTTCTGAAGAATTATTTGGACATATCAGAACAGAAGGAATTCAAGATTAGCTTTTCCAACCTGATCCACCCAGACTGTTCAGCTTTATGGGTATGTCTTCAGATCTTTATACATAGAAGTTTCGGTAACAGTTTTCAACTTAATTAGTGTTTTTGTATATAATCTTTTATATGGTCTTCACTATAAGTCTATAACAGTGATCTGAAACAGCATCTATTTAAAACAAATCACTGGTGGATAGTTTGAATTGCAATTACTTCTAATTTTTGGAATACTTCTAATTCACACTAGTCCTTGACATTTAGCTTTCTGATGTTTACAGTGTTGGCCGAAAGACATGTACATTTGCTACTTTCTCGTCTCTCAAGAGTTAAGCCCCCTCTCAGGTCTAGTCCTTGTCTTATCATGGCTGGTCTGTTACCAAAGTAGTGTAAGTGCAACCTTGTGAGTGCTTCAAACAGTTGTCAATTTGACTCGAACCTGTGGTAAAATTAAATTTAATTAAGTATTGGAAAAGGATTTAGGAAGAAAAAGAACCACTGGGAGTATTTGATAAGGATGGATAAATAGTTCTAAGAACTGCAGATAGGGGGTTTCATTATTCTGTTACTCAAAATGTATGTATCACTGAAGAATTATGTGATTCTTATTTTGGCTTATTCACTTTTGCATAATCTCTTGGAATAAAATCAATAGGAGTGATATCTACGAATGAGAAAAAACAGCCATGGAAGATGTTAGAATTTGGTCATGCATACATCACCTAGAGAGAAGCAATTTGCATATTTCCTTTCCGTCACAGAAATATTATGCGGACCCTAGGTAATCAAATTGCAAAAAGATCTTGATGAGATGCTAAAGTGAGATAATTCACCAGGAAATATGAAGATGGCGATGATTACCCATGGCCATGCCATGCACCCCACACAGAGCAAAAAGATTTTTTAGGCTTTTCAAACACGTATGTTCCAGGTGATAGTGATGGGTTTTCTTTGCCTTTTCAAAGTTGCACCTTCTATGAGAAAGATTAGTGTGAGCAGCGTTTCATCCGAGGAGTTGCCAAATTTTATACCAATTTAGTGGATCAAATAATAGCTGAGGATATTTTTTTTATATGGTAGAATCGGTTAACTCCGTAACAGCCTTGGCAAATCGCCGTTTGTAAGATTTTGTTGGGTTGTTGTATGGCTCAACTGGGGCAGCATTGATTCTGCAAGTGTTGATTTGATTTCAAGTTTGCTGTGATTGATTCGGAGATTGGAAAATCCTAAACAATGCCGAAGCATGTCGTATGAGTTATGAGTCATAGAATATTAGAATTTAGATATAATTAGTTGAAGATAATACAACTAAACGAAATCCAACAAAATCAACGTAAGCGACAACTAATTAATATGTTAATTTGACTCCAGAGTTAGTGCTCCTAACTAATTATCATAATCCGGACTAATTAAGAATCCGTACTTGATTAAACAAACAAAGACATGTTAACACATCAATAGATAAATACATCATTAACAACATATGAATGATTAAAGTAGAAAGTTAAAACGACGTATAGGAGGAGATACCGTTTTCGTTGGCTTTCTTATACTACATTACTACTAATACTATATACTATTGTGAAACAAACGTAAAAGGTGAACTGAACAAGATGTGTATTTCATCATAATCTGAATTCTTTTATGTTATATTATCTGTGTTGCTCGAGATCAAATAGCATGTGCGTCCCAAATGAATGTCATCTCATGTTGTTGAGCTCGGGTGCAATTTTTCAGTTTTATTGTGCGGAAGCTTTTTTACTTTTTATACGTCAATAAAGCATAGCTTTGTATGTGTCTTGTTCTTAGTTTGTTTACGGCCTCGTGCGTAGCAGAACACACTTGTAAGCTTTGATTATAATTCCTTTTTAAGGTATGGAAGTATATAGAGTGATGTGCGTTAGTTTTTTTCTCCACAGATCTATTGAAACATCATCAATTTAATTCCCATGTGATTAAGACGGTTTTATTTATGAAACAAGGTTTAGTAAGTGAGTAGTAAATAAAAGGAATGGGAGAAGTTTTGATTAAGATGGTCCAAGAGCTCTTTAGATAACAGAAGATAGAATTAGGGGAAACCATTCACTCATTGTGACTTTTAGTATGAGAAAGTAGGTTAATTGTGTGGATGAGAACGTTAGGATGGTAATTCAAAATAAACCTTATGTAGTTAATAGTAATTCGCAATTTAATCAACGAAAAATATGGCTAATTTGAGGTGTTTTCAATCATTTGAGGCTTACATATAAGTTAAATACGGTTATTTAAAAAACTTATTCTTATAATTTTAAAAATTATGGGCCTTACTCTTTTTTTTTTTTGAAGGAATATGGATGTTACTCTCATGGCCATAGGATTATATATAAATTATTCCCATGATCTTATAAACAATCCAAAATTTGTTTTATTTTTTAGGGACAATTAGACTTTGGTACTCAGGTTTTGACCAGATTTAATGTTTGGTCTAATATTTGTCCAATGTTAGTGTTTGGTATCTGGACTAACGGTAAACTGTAGTTGACTAGGATAAGTCTAATTTTAATCATTAATTTTATGTTATTTCATTTGAACCGTTGATCTTAATGACATGTGGACGACCATATGAAATAAGATCAACGGTCCACATACTATTAAGATCAACGGTTCAAATGAAATAACATAAAATTAATGATTTTGCTAAGTTAAAATTAGACATAACCTAGTCATCTACGGTTTATCGTTAGTCCAGGTACCAAACACTAACGTTGGACAAATGTTAGACCAAACACTAAATCTGGTCAAAACCTGAGTACCAAAGTCCAATTAATCCTATTTTTATGCAAATAAATATTTATTGCATAAGGTAAACTCGTGTGTAGTTCTGCCACTGGGTTTAGAAATAACAATGTTGCCATCCTCCAATATTGTGTCAATAATAAAACCTGGAGACGAATAATCCGAACTTTCGAGAACTTATAAATTCTAGCATGCCTAGCTAATCAGTCTGCTAGTTTATTATATTGCTTCATTAAACTTACAGGCCCAAAAAAAAATATTTTTTAAAAAATCCAAATTATACTAAGATAAAAATACCCTTTAATATATAATAAAAAACATATTTATAAAAGATTTTTTTTTTCCGATTCAAACCACCTCTCTCTCTCCCGTGTTTCCACCAAAATCTTTTGTTTTCCTCCGACATATCTTTTAAGGTTTGAGCATATTTAATCAAAAACTCTCAAAATCAAATAGGATCTTGTAATGATGTATGGATATTCTCTACACAAATCAAATATGTGCGTAGTTTTACCAAATTTTGTTATATTGACGATGTTAAAAGTAAAAATTTATAATACGCAACTTCTACATGAAGACATGTATTATCCACACTAATACTTTGTGTGCACCCATTACATACAGTTTCCCTGTTTATCTATTAAAAAGAAAAGATTAACTTCAAGTAAAACGAACTCCTTTGCGCCTATTAAAAGAGTAAAAGTTTTGACCAGAAATTAGTTAAAGCAGATAAATTCCACTAGTATTAATTTGTTGATTTCTCATTGCTTTGGTTGGCGTCTTTGGTAAATTTAATAAAATGAAAAGGAAATATTATAATCACTCACGGCTCATCCAAATTTAGGCATGCTTTGCTTCATCATCAGACAAGAAAGAAAAACAAAAACAACGGAAAAAGACACCCCAATTTCTATTTCTATTCCATAAAAGAAAAAAAAAGCTTCTAAAATGTGTAATAATATACTGTCTCTGGATTTATCAAAGTTTAGGAGGGCATATGATCAGACTCTACTAATTCTGATTAAAAATCATTTCGAAATTAAAATTATACTCATAATAATGTCTAACAGACCAAGAAATGGACGATCTTTCGACCTGTGGATCACCTTCTCCTCGCTGTATAATTATGTGCACAAGTGGAATCCATCTGTAGATCTATAGTCAAAAGAAAGAGATAATTGACCGCGTGGATATTTCTGTATTCAATTTCTGAATATAAGAAGAAGACTAACCCAGAGCTTAAATAAATGAAATGAAATGAAATCAAATCAAATATAGACAGACAACAATACCTTATTATACAGAAGAATAGTCTTACTTACACCACTATAAAATACGAATACCCCCCTCCTCTCCTCTCCTCAAGAGAGGAAGACCAGGATACCCTTCCTCCGTAATTCACTCTTACCTGTCCACTGGTTTAAGCCCCCACCTACACCCCCACCACTTACTAGACTTTCCCCACTTTTCTCCTCCCTCTGCTTGCTTCTTCTTCATTCACCAAAACCAAGAACCCACACAACAACAAAAAAGGAAAACTCAAGAAAACCAAACACTGAGAATTACTCAGTTATCTCTCCCAAGATCTCAGACAACAAGAAGAGGAAATAACACAAGGAAGTAATTAAATGGGTACATGGGTATCAAAATCTCTACTTGTTTTGGTTCTAGTAACTTGGGTGTCATATATTCAAAATACAGTATCATCAGATCCAGAGGATAAATCATGTCTATCAAATCTTAAAGAATCATTACAAGACCCAAACAATAGTCTTGGGAATTGGACTGCAACCAATTTTGCGAACCCATGTAATGGTTTTACTTCATATCTTCAAGGTGCTACATGTAATAATGGAAGAATATACAAACTCTCTCTTACTAACTTATCTCTCCGTGGTTCAATTTCTCCGTTTCTTTCTAATTGCACGAATCTTCAATCACTTGATCTTTCTTCAAACCTTATAACAGGACCCATTCCTTCTGATATCCAGTTCCTTGTTAATCTTGCTGTTCTTAATCTCTCTGCTAATCGACTCACTGGTATCATCCCACCTCAGCTTTCATCCTGTGCATATCTTAATATCATAGATCTGCATAATAATTTGTTAACTGGTTCAATCCCGCCGCAATTAGGGGGTTTAGTGAGATTGAGTTCATTCGATGTTTCGAATAATAGATTATCAGGTCCAATTCCAGCTTCATTAGGGAATAGAAGTGGGAATTTACAAAAGTTCAATGCAACTTCATTTATGGGTAATAAAGATGTTTATGGTTATCCATTACCACCGTTGAAGACGAAAGGTTTATCGGTAATGGCTATTGTTGGTATTGGTTTAGGAAGTGGGCTCTTAAGTTTGCTTCTTAGTTTTACTGCTGTTTGTATTTGGCTAAGGGTTACTGAACAACAAGCTGTTACTGCTGAAGAAGCAAAAAACTCTCAATTTATGCCTGATTATTGAAGGCAGACAGACCAAATATATACAAATTTAAGCTATTTCAGGTATTGATTCTGATCGGAAACTAACCTCAATTCAAGTTTAATGGGTCTATCTATCTAGTTTTTTCTGGTTTTACTGATTTGTGGATTTTACTTTTTTTCTTCGATTTTTTTGGGTTTTGATTAACATTTTTTGTACTTAGATTAACAGTGTAATGTAAAGTAATTCACATTTGAATTCCTAATGGAATGCATATCTCTCTTTATTAATTGAAAATCCTGTGTATTATTGTACTGTGCTGTAAATGAAATGTGATGGAGCTCAGTGCAAATTTGTCCGCTTTCAGTACTTACTTATACATACTGTAGTAGAATTGCAAGAAACTGAAGACCAAGAATCAAGCAAAACACACACACTTACTTCCCAAAAATCGCAGATTGAATACACAGGTTTTTCTTTAAAAAAATATTAATTAAAGTATTTAGCTGTGGGAATAAATAAATAAATGTTATATATGTTGCCATCGTTTCCAACATTCCTTAAACTGTGATAACCAACTTCTTCTTTTGTAGTCGGATATATTCTCTCTATATTTCTATTGTTGTTGGTTATGGGCAAGGATTTTTCACTGTGTATGACATCAAAGTAATTAATTTTCTACCACCCACAAAATCAGACATCTTTTTACCAGGATATTCGTTGTTGTGTGGAGGGGTCATGACTCATGAAACGTTAATGAAGTCAGTGGGGGTCCAAAACTGGCGTACTTTTGTGTAGAGTACTGTGGATAAAGTGTTGCTTTCATTTTGAGAAGCACGGACTTTTCGAAAGGAGTCACATGTCCGTATCCGATGTATTAACGCTTACGGACGCATTTATTACAATATCCCATACACAATACGGCGCCTTCTTCGTGGTGATTTCCAGCTTTCAAACGGTGTATAACATTGATTTCACGAAAAAGTGATTCAACTTTCGTGATGGTGTTGAAGCCCTTGTAGTCTAAAATATAAGATTAACGATTGTAATGATTTATTTTGGATCTTCTTTTATATTTTAATAGTTTTTCCATAACTAAAATACTCTTAATACTTCTATATTTTGTAAATAAATTTATTTCTGAAAATATCACCAATTTAATCGGTCATTCTACCATAATTTTGGGTCAATTGTAGTTGTTATCTCCTACTTTTTTCTCTCCTCTTCAACACCCCTGAGTACTCCATTGTTTGCCCTGGTTTCTAATTAGTACTTAACAGTTTTTTCTTCACAATTGAGTTGCGAGAGAAAGGCTATAGGTTCTTATTGTACGTTGGGTGGATGTCATTCGAAAATATCAAAAAAGTTAACCCCATTCCTTGATCTTTCTAAACCTTGACATTTAGTCACTCAGATGTATTATTTTTGTTTTTGGAAAAGTGATAGTAATTTTTTCTAGAAACAGAAAAAGTATTATTTAGTGTCTAAAGATAATTTTTTATTCCACTTAGTTTTCTTCTGGCCGTCAGATGCAGTTTTTTTTTTTAAGCATAGGATGTAGCTGGTGATACGGCTTATCATAAGGAATTAATTTGGCATCCCTTAACACACCTCGTTCCAATTGGTGCAAATTTATAAAATGCAACTGATTCTGTTAAAAATAATTGCAACTAAATTTGAAAAGTGAAATTTTCACTGAGCATGTGATAGATGTGATTATTACAAAATACAATTCATTACAATTCATTACAACAATTGAAAATTGTGATAATTCTTAAATTGTGAAAACTAGAATTTTCAGTAGCTGAGATATTAATTCCAACACGTGAAAATTACGATTATCAATTTTTATTAATTGGTGATAATTACGATTTTCACAAAATACAACTGGTTCAAACATGGGAAAATTGTGGTTATCACTAACTAAATTGTGAAAACTGAAATTTTCACAACCAAAAATATTGCTTTAACAATGTTCACGAAGAAAAATTAGGTTAGAAGAGGAGAAAAATAAGGAGTGAGAAACAAAAATTCTAGAACAAAATTTTTTTTGGAGATCTTTTAGGAAGATGTTATTGAGATTATCATTTAATCACATTTATTTATAACCGTTCTTCAAAGAATAATAACGATTTTTAGTTATCAAAATAATTAGAATTAATTTTTTTATTTAGATATAAGGTTATTATAATTAATTCATATTATAATTGATTGTAGGTTATTTATATATGATCTTAGTGGATTTCTGATAAATAAAAAAATTAAATTGGATTAGAAATATTTTCCACGATCAAATATTTTTTAATTACGATGGTCTAAATTTAAAGGATAAGAGACTGTGAAAGATCCAATGGCATGATTTAAAATTATTTACTTAAATCTTAATCCATTCATTTATGTTTTGGAAAAAATGTGGGTGCCTAACCCAATGCACTAGCTTTGAGTGAATAGTTACATGATGTGTCGATGTCGATGATTTTTAGTTTAGAAGATAACTCAATTACCATATCCAATTTTAGAAGATAGTTCAGGTTAACAATAGCCACCACTTCACCTATATCCATCAAATACAACATGAGCTATCCGAAATATAACCGAACTTATATCATGTTTATTTGGATCTGATTTGTGATCTGAATCAAACTTGATATTTAATTCAGGTCGAGTCAGATATCAGATTATTTGTTTTATTATTTTTTCTGATATTTAAGTTGGAGTTTGACTCGGCTCATACATCTTCGAGATTATTTGTTTTATTATTTTTTGATGTCTGAGTTGGGGTATGACTCGGCTCATACATCTGACTCGGAGCTATTTGAGTTAGGTATCACTTTGTACCTCACTTATCTGATTGGAATTAAAAAAAACAAACTATAACTCACCTATATTATTATTTTTGAGTCAGATAATGAGTCATATTCAGATGTAATGAGTTAGATGGTCATTCAATTACTTTTTTTTTTTGATCAATCAAAAGGAAATTCATTAAGAGAAGGTACTTAAGAGGGGTACCTCAACCCAATGAAAACAATCGGGAGCCCGGGAGCCGCAGACCGGTAAAAAGACCCAAAGAACAAACCAAACAAAATAAAAACGAAAAGTTACAAGATTAATGTGGGGGAAATAAAGAGTCCCATAAAGCAATTACCATATTTGCTGAAATTCCTAACATTCTTGTCTTTGCTTCGGCCCAAAAGAACGCTTGAAGTTTAATGCTTCTAATGAGACTTCCTAATAACTTCTTTTTGTTTTGAAAAAACCTTGCATTCCGCTCCTTCCATATACACCACCAAATTGAAACCGGAACATTTCTCCAAATTTTATCAAGCCTTTCATCTCCCCAATTGTAGTTCCAAGATTTTACATTACAAGTGATATTTGAAGAATAGTTCCATTGTCCCTTCAAGCCTTCAACAAAGTAATCCCATATGCGTCGCGTCCTCCAACAATCGTGGAAAAGGTGTGCGCTAGTCTCCACGGTTTCTTCACAAAAGCAACAAATACTAGAAACTTCCATTCCCCTTCTTATTAGCTTATCCTTTGTCATTATCCTATCATGAGAGAGTAACCAAAGAAAGAAATTGATTTTGCAAGGGTAATCCCGGCTCCAAATGATCTTGGAGTGGAAGTTCGGATCATCTTGTTCTTCATCACTTCTAATACCATCCTTGACCGTGTATAGACCATGCATATTTCCGATCCAAATTCAGCTATCCGAGGCACCTTCTTGAATATACACGGAAGAAAGAAGATTAGAGATGGAAGATACCTCACGAGAAATGGAAGATGAGTGTCTTCTTCGGGACATAAACTTCCATCGTACACTATCGCCAACCACCACATACATACTAGCCATCACCACCTCCTTGGTCATTGAGGCTTCATAAGTTAGAGAAAACATGTCACAAAGCCTTCCTTCACCAAGCCAAGAGTCTTCCCAAAATCTAGTCTCCTTGCCTTCACCTATTTTGAATCTAATACTTTTCTTGAAGTCATCAAGCTCTTTGTAGATATTCAACCAAAGACTTCCTCCTTTGGATCCTTTAGATTGTAGGGTTTCCCAACCGTTAGAAGTTTCGCCAAATTTTTCTACGATGATCTTCCTTCATAACGCGTCTTTCTCTTCTCCAAAGTGCCACCACCATTTTCGTAGTAATGCCGAGTTCACTTGCTTGATTTCTTCTTATTCCAAGACCGCCTTTACTCTTCGGTTTTACAATCACCTTCCAACTCATATTGTGAATTCTTTTAAAATTTTCACCATCATCTCACAAGAAGTTCCTCACAATTTTATCCCCTCTTGATATTGTTTTTAAGGAAATACCGTCATTCAATTACTAGATCCACAGTCTTTAAGGAAAATATGCTTTCAGTCCTGTAGTGAAAACATGCGAAGAAACAAAAGATCGAACGTTATTACACATAATTAAGCCATGAGTCGAGGAGACCCATATATATAGGGGCAAGCTACATCATGTAATAGGAGAATTACTTAGTTTGTTGTAATCTAGTAATGTGTTAGGATTTATCTCGTTAGTCTGATAAGTTTTATCTTTACTTTAAATAGTTAGGCCTTAGGATTCAATCAATTTGGTTATGCGCGTATCTATCTATTGTAATATTTTTTATTTAAGTCACTGAAATGAATACAACTCACAACTAGTGAAAAACATCAAACTCCAATCTCTGTTCAAATCCTATATTGTATCAGAGTTATAGTTTCGATCTTCTTTCATTCAATTTCCAGTTTCTTTTCTTCCCTTCAATCCTTTCAATTTCATCACTATGGCTATCGTGATCAAACAACAACACAAACAACAAGCGTCTGAGGCCTTTCTGAGATCATTGCAATCGCCACGGGCACACCAAGTATACTTGTTACAAGATACCAAAACCACAAGAGACTGCCTTGGCAATTAATGGTCCACCTTACACTGTTCATCCAGTCGGCCTAAATCTCAATGCTGAACAATATGCTCGTTTGCTCACTTTGTTAGGACCTGACGGAGGATATCTAACACCTTCTATCAACCTAGCATGTCAAATTTTTAAATTTTTTGCTTGAATCTTGGATAATATATATTGTGTGGCTGCCCATCATGTTTCTACATCACTATCTTTATTTCACTCGTATTCCTTAACACCTAATTAAAAAAATATCAGTCGAACTACTCGATGACTCTCATGCATCAGTGAAACATTTGATGAAGTTATACTCTTACCCACTTCAAATTAACAAATGTTTATCACATTCCATATTTTAAGTTCAACTTAAATTCTGTTAGTCAATTATCTAATCTTCTTCGATGTTCAGTCATATTTATGAACAATTCTTGTTTCTTGCAGGACTTTCAATCAAAGAATGAGATATTGGTCGGGCTAAACTCATTGCAGGCTTTTATCATCTTAGTTATTCTTATGCATTTTCTTTTACTAGTAGCAATAAGCTATTCGATGTCTGACATTGGCGTTTAGGACATCCTAGTTCAGATCATTTCAAGTTCTTAGTTTGCAATTTCAGTTATATGAATTCAGATTTTAAAGGCCTCTATAATGTATATCCACGCAATAAACAAACACGCCTTTTATTTGATGGTAGTGTTTCTAGTTATTCACGCCCTTCTCAACTTATTTATCGTGATATACGGGGTCCTTTTTTCACAATTTTATCCTTAAGTGGTGCGAGATAGTCTTTAGCCATCGTTGATGATTATATGCGGTGCACTTGGGTTTACATAATGAAAGTAAAATCTGAAATGTTAAAACGAAATTAGATTATTTTTTCAATATTTTTGTGTGTAATCAATATGGTCGAAAATCATTATTGTATCATCTGGATCAGGTGATATTTTTATCCTTCACATACAAAGTTTCCACTCAGATAATGGAGCAAAATTTCTCTCTCAGAATTTGTAAAATTGGTTTGCCATAATGGTGTTGTCCACTAGAAAAGTTGTATCTCAACTCCGCGATAAAATGGTGGCGTCGAGCGCAAACATCATCGTTTTCTTAACGTCGCTCGAGCATTGCACATAATGCCTACTCCTGTGTTATCTTACAAATCACCATGATATGTTGTTTCATGTTCCACCTGACTATACTAGTTTACGTGTGATTGGATGTTTCTGTTTTGCCCGTTACAATAGCATTGAGCACAAATCTGATCAACGTGTAAAAGATGGTATTTTATCAGTTATCCGTTTGGGGTAACGGGTTATAGAATATATGATCTTGAAACCAAAACCATTTTCTTTTCTCGTGATGTAGTTTTCTAAAGTACTAGTTTTCCTTACAATAATACTACTTCGTCTAATGACCATGGAAATATCACTGATCGTTCCACGTTATTATATAGTAATGTTGCTCATCCGTCCATATTTTATAGTTAATTTACCTACTCATGTACCTCAAGTAACTACCATGCCTAGCAGTGATAGTCAAAATATCGCACTACCAACTAATGTCGTACCAACAACTCCGATGTATAATACTTTTTTTCTTTTGATCGGAAAAAAGAAAATTCATTGAAAAGAGAAGGTACTTAAAGGGGTACCTTAACCCAATGAATATAAAAATCCACTAAAAATAAAATGAGACGTATACAATCAAGGTGGCCGAAATAAAGAATCCCAAAGGGCTATAATCAAATTGGCGGTTAGACCTAACATTTTTATATTCGATTCGGCCCAAAAAAACGCTTGAAGTTTAACATTTCTAATGATACCTTCCACTCTTTTCTTTTTGTTTTCGAAAACCCTTGCATTGCGCTCCTTCCAAATACACCACCAAATTGCTACCGGGATGTTGTTCCAAATTCCACTTAGACGATCATCTCCCCAATTTATTTTCCAAGATTTGACGTTTTGAGAAATGTTGGATGAATAAATCCAATTGCTCCTAGACCCTTCAATGAAGTAATCCCAAATCCTTCGAATCCTCCAACAATCATAAAATAGATGCTCGCTAGTTTCATCATTTTGGTTGCAAAAACAACAAAGGCTAGAAACCTCCATGCCCCTTCTCCGAAGCTTATCTTTAGTCATTACCCTATCATGAGAAAGGAGCCAAAGAAAAAGATTGATTTTACAAGGGTAATTGCGGCTCCATACAACATCAATTGTGTAATTTGGCAAATCTTGTTCCTCTTCGGTCTTAAAACCATCCTTCACCGTATATTGACCATTTTCATTACCAATCCAAAGTCGACTATCCGAGACACCTTCTTGAAAGGAAAAAGTAGAAAGAGTATTAGAAATACTTGAAACTTCACTTGCTATTGATTGAGAGTATCTTTGTCTAGCCATATACTTCCAATGCATAGTACTGTTACTCAAAATGTCACAATACCAATCGATGCTCCGACAACAACTCCTGGTTTTTCCATGGAGCATCCACGTTCATCTCTCCAACAGATCCCATTCAAGATTATGATACCTCAATGGTTGATATTAGTTCATCACCTCCACCATCAGTTTCATTAAATGGTGCTACTGAATCTCCTTCTCCTAGTATTGATTCCAGTTAACGCTCCACATCCTTACTTTCAACTACTATATTTAGGTCGATAAAAGATCCGTCTTTTTTATTTAATAATTCAAAAATCCAAACTTGAAGTGTAATCTTTCCATTAGCTGGTTTCCCTTATGCATTCATTCAGTAAAACGATCGATGGCACCGAAAATGTATCGGGGCTCAAGTTACTTTGTCCTGACCTAAAGAATAGCGCATCTTTAAACCTACCTTAAAAATGGGGATCGCTTATTTCACCATGTAACGCGAGTCAATGCTTCCATAAAGCTTTGACGGAATCTATCCAACGAAGAAGACAGAAGCCCCTCATTCCATGTTTTCATCTGATAGCTAGTCCAGTGAAATATAAAAAGAAAACCTACTAAAGTCGAGGCTGATTATGCTTTAAAATCTAGTGCACGCGGTAGGTTACCCTAACTGGGTGCGCCAAACGCGCGTTTCTCCAATAATTCCGGTCCTACTTGAAATCGTCATCCACTAACGTACTTAAAAGATTACATTTATTGTGCGAGCAATTGTACCTCATCTTGTTCATATCCTCTCACTCATTATTTGTCATTTGATAAATTCACATTATCTCATAAGATTTTCTTTACTCGTGTAATTACCACCGAAGTACGTACATGATGTGGTTTTTTTATATTGTGGTAAAAAGTTCGATACTCAGACTTGTAAAGATTTAATTTTTAAACCTAATTTTTAAAACTAAAAATAAAGAAGATTAAAATAAAATTGATTTCAAATTTGTGGAAAGAACTGGGACTAAGGATTCCACCATTAGCCAATTTTTCAAGTGATAAAATTTTTGCAACTCCTATATTCAATTTATTCAAAATAATGCTAAAGTTATATTTTCAAAATAATAGTTGTAAATCAAAAGTATGAGACATCAAAAGTTTAAAACTCAGCATGACCCATCAAAGGAAAACACAACTACTTGATAAAAACCATTTTTTCCATATTTAATTCAAAGCAAATAATAGTAAAAGAATCGCAAAAAATAAATTAAATAAGAATTATCACTTTATTATTGGAAAAATAGCTTCCTTCGTCGACCCAGTGATGGTGATTAGCTCATCATATTGGAAACACTCTCAATAATTTTTCATAGCTTAAAAAGTGTTTACAATGAAGAAATAAAAGTAACACAGAAGAACTGATACGCTTATAAGCGTTACAGACTGTGTGGTTAAAGAGAAAATAAAACATAAGCAATAAAGAATGGACTCTGGGCGCTGAAGAAATATGAAAGAATAAGTGACAGAGAAAATGACAGTTTGTGTTTGTGGTCTGTTCTTCGTCTTCTTCCTTCTCTGCGTAACTTTTTTTCTCCTGAATTTTTCGGCTCTCTCCAGATGAGATTTTCCTTCGATCACTTTGCTATTTATAGGATTCATAAACTCTAACTAACCTTCCTAAGTCGATATGGATGCAAAGAACAATCCAAATCAAACTCCAAATCCTGTTTTATCCGAATTCAGGGTGACAAAGGTTTCACCGGCAGTAACATCAACTTCCAACCATTGTGGCAACAATACTCAGAAATGACGTGTTATGATATATTTTGACTGTTTAATCATTTTGAGATACCAAGAACACGTTTTTATCCCATAAAATTCGGTTGCCAACTAATCCAGAAGTTCTTTCTTACGTGAAAAACATTTCCCACCATTTCCGGATTTTTGAATCAAGAAGAGGGTGCCCCCAATCCAACTGGTGGGTGCCTTTATCACTATTGTTGGGTGCCTTTAGTAATTTTCCTGGGTGCCTTTATCACTTTTGAGCCGATTTTTCCACAAAAATTTATTTCTCGAAATACCTATATAGACATAAAAACTCATAATAAGTACAAAATCGAACACTATTAAAATAGATAATCGAGCACAAGTTAGACACAAAAATGTGTCTATTAGTACATCATTTATGCAAGCCATAAAATGTCTTAAATGGCGAGTAGCGTTGGCTAAAGAGGTCAACGCATTAGAGGTCAACGCATTAGAAGTCAACGAAACATAGATTATGAATGACTTACCACCTGGAAAATCACCCATTGAGGGTCTATAAGGTGTATTTAATGCGGATGGTTCTGTTGAACGTTATAAAGCCCGTTTAGTAGCCAAAGATTATACTCAACAAGAAGGAATCGACTAGGTCGTATCTTTTAGGGTTTAGGTTCCTAGTATATATACATAGTTGTGCATACTTGTCTTCCAAGTAACCTGGAATGTTCCTGAATATTCTTCTAGGGTCAGGAAGTAGGTCGACGGAAATTGGCCAGTGGAAATTGGCCGCTTTTATCCGATATTGGAGTCAAAATATCTGAGTACACGCAATAACTTCTTAGAGAACCATGAAATAAGAGAATTTCCAATAAATATTCAATATCCGGATGAACAAAAACATTGAATTGCCTAATACACTTTTAACAAAACCACTTGATAATAAGAAATTGTTGAATCTCCCTAGCCAATATCTTGGAGATTATTTGAGTCCATGGAGAGATGTTTTGATATGGCAGACATGAGAAGGTATTGCAGAATCAAAGAAGCCTTATGGTTGTTCCATGAAAACATCATTAAAACATGAATTTGAATTATTCTTATTGTAGTTAGCTTTACCACAATTCCTTCCTCTTGATGGAAACATTTTGCTATCAACCTAGCTTTAAACCTTTTATTGGACCCATCAACTTTGAGTTTTATCTTGTAAATCTACTTGCACCCCAATACATTTTTATTATGAGCATATGGAACCAATTCTCATGTTTTATTCTTCTGTAGAGAACTAAATTCATATTTATCATCCATAGATATTAACTATATATCATCTCTAACAATAAACTTGTAGGTTTTAGGCTCTAAAAGAATTGATAAAATAAATGTAAAAGTCTTAGGAATAAGATGTATGATATTAAGATGAAAGATAAAATTTAGAGGTAAGATTTAGGCAAGTGAATACCATATCCAGACCTTGTGACTCTTTGTGGTAAATAAGTGGATACAGAATTTTGTTTTCATCCGGTAATGAATATGTAGGCAAAACGTCAGCAATAGTATTTAAACATGGAGTTGGAGCTGGAGGATGTTTAATTGCCGATTTCCCAACACTAGTAATGACGTATTCTAGAATAGCAATTGTCACAAATGAATGAGTTGGTGTTGTAGTTGAAGGCTCACCCATATTTGAGCAAATGAAAATAAAGTTTTTTCAAATATAACATACTTATATAAAGGCTTTTTTCATAATAGAATCATAGCCTCCGTAACCCTTATGAAAACAATTACATTCAAGAAAAATGTACATCGTAGATTTTGGACTAAGCTTGTCCTTTATAATGAACTAGGTTAGGATAATATACCTCCATACGCTTTAAAAAAAGAGAAATCTGGTTGTCTATGAAACAACAACTTATAAAGAGATTTGAAGGATAACATCTTAGAAGGAGTTCTATTGATAATATTCGACACTATGCCTTTAAAGAAAAATGGGATGTTCCCTTGACATTGTTATAGTTAAGTTATCGATATGTCATTGTTTTTACTACATGATTTTTTTTTTATTTTGATAAAGGAAAATTTTATTAATTAAACTCCAGCAGAGAAGTTATAATCCCTTGCCAATAGGTTACAAATATTATGAGAGTAGTCACTAAAACTCTCTAAATTAATTCGATCTTTCCTAACCAGTTTGGATATAGCATCTACAACTCGGTTATTGTCACTACTAGTGAAAGAAAACCTATAAGTGATAAACAAATTACTTAAAAACTTAATTTCCGTAATAATGTTTCTTTGGTTCCAGTGGACTAGATGTTCTTCCCATTGATGGACTTTATAACAAGTTCAGCATTTGCCTCAATTTCAATGCTCTTTAGCTGCAAGTCAAGCGCCCATTTTAAAGCTTCTCTCACATCCTTACACTCAATCTCTTCTGGACTCATGCAATAGTCATGGAATGATCCTTTGACTCCCCTACAATGACCTGCATGGTTACGAATAACCAGACCAGTATGAATTGTTAGTATCATAGCAGAATGAAGCATCTACATTGATCTTAATAATATCTAAAGTTGGTGGCTTCCAGTAAGATACAACATAAGATGAAGTAGACAAATCATATATATTCAGAGTATTATGATGTGCATGCAATAAACATTGTAAAAGATAATAATTAATTATATGAACCAGATTAGTAGGGTTTAGAGATTTTCCTTGAAAGACAGATTCACATTTGTCTTTCCATAAAATCCAAGAGCCCACCATTAATTTGTAAATCCAAGTGTCTTCAGAAGCAGAAGAAGAAAGATAAAATTTAGAAAACCAACTGATAGCCCATTGAGATACAGTGATGCCACTATTCCTAACAACATCAATACTAACATTAATGTTTCTTCACACTGCCCTAGCATGCCTGCATTCAAAGATGATATGTTCAAGTGTTTCTAAAGAACAAGTGCAAGAACCAC
Source organism: Papaver californicum (assembly GCA_023531435.1). Taxonomy (NCBI): domain Eukaryota; kingdom Viridiplantae; phylum Streptophyta; class Magnoliopsida; order Ranunculales; family Papaveraceae; genus Papaver; species Papaver californicum. The sequence continues at coordinate 5,184,028 of JAJJMC010005091.1, forward strand.
AGTGAGTATCAACTGAAGAACTGAAAGCATCTAGTTTGTATTTGACTGGAACAATGTTTCTATTGCATTTCCAAGCAAACATCTTTATCTTGTGTGGGACTTTGCAATTCCAAAGAGTTTTCCAAACTTGTTGCTCGACTACTACGCCAGAATCTTGCACATAATCAGTGTTATTAGCCAGAAGATTATAAGAATTTTTCACTGTGAATCTGCCATCTTTAGTTGGCATCCAAATAAGAATATCTTCTTTAGATACGTCCAAAAACATATCTAAAATTTTAGCAGTTGTACCTTGATCAAAAAGTTGATCAACTAAGGGAACATTCCAGCAGTTTGAATCTGGCAAGAGAAGTTTAAAAACATATTCATAATCCCTAAAAGAATGATTATAAGGAATGGGATCATGATGGATTCCTACTACCCATTTGTCTTGCCATATCTTTGTCTTTTTACCATTGTTAACTTCCATGAAGTTGTTTTCCTTAATGATCTTGCTTCCCTTTTGAATCACATTACAAACCCATGAGACATTGGGGCTAGTCTCATTGTTAGCACAATGAAGTAAATTACCATTCCTGAAATACTTAGAATTGAAAATCATAACCCATAGCTAAGAAGATTCAGTGCATATTCTCCAGACCATCTTAGCTAACAAAGCTAGATTCAATTTTCCTAAGCCCCTAAATGCCAAACCACCTTGAGCCTTAGAATTATATAACTTATGCCAAGCAAGCATATTAGTACTTCTATTAGAATTGAATCCCCAGATAAACCTTTTTTATATTGAAGTAAGTTGATTAATTAGTTTTAGGAAGAAGAAAAGTATCCATTTGATACACATGAAAATTAAATGGAAGTTATTTTTTTTCTTGGAACGAAATCTCACTGATTACTATATTTTCACAAAATATTAGCGTATTTTATCTTCTGCAACATTACTATCCATCCCCCATCCCTTTTGTATCGGCAAACAAAATGTATAAAACAACAAATAATTCAATAATTTTGAAGCAAATTAGATTTTGCATAATATAAGGAGAGTGAAGTAATTTTAAAGAAGAAAAGACAAGTTAGTCATTTTTGAGGTCCTAGGTACCCCTTATATCTACCCTGAATGGGAGGAACCCAAGCATTGCCTGATCGGCTAATCCCAAAACATTTGAGCTCCTGAGCAGCCCCTAAACGATGGAGAATTAATGAGCTCAAGATGCAATTGACCCTTGAATAAACTGAGTCCAAAACAGTTGCCCAGGCCCAATTCTAGGATGGGTCTATGTTCGTTCCGCAACAATGTGATGGAACAGGGAGACTGATGATAACAAAAATCTTAATTTGATCAACTTAAAGAAAAGAAACAATTTTTAGCAGAGGCGGTCTAGTTGGCTGGATTCGTTTACGGAGTTGAGCCTCGTTATGCCGTACTGAGAACAGAGATAAACCGATGAGAAGGATCGGAAATAGGATCTATATTAAGTGATCGAATTGGCAGGGGTGTTTGGCTAACAATATTGAAGACGAGCAGCGAAATCCAAAAGTTAGTCAGCGTTAAGTAAACTCTGTTAATCTCCGGAAAGACTGGTGGGTTAATGGTAGGTCACTAAAAGAGAAATAACCAAGATTGTTCAAATTAGCTTGCATAAGGAGAGTTTTGATAGAGATTTATACTCCAATAACGGATGGAAGCTGGCTCCTTAGATCCAGCAGAAAGTTTTGATGCTTCGGAGTAGAGATGAGGACGACAGAATGGAAGGTAACTTCTCTTCAGGGACGCTGTATAAAGTGCTGAATCAGGAGCAGTGTGAGAGTGCAGTTGTCGTCGAGATGTGTGCTATAGAGAAGAGGTGTTCAAATGAATTCCAATTTGTGCCTGATTTGTGATTAAGATGTTGGAGAAAATGAGTTTTAAACTAAGTGTTTTTGGACTTGGTGTGATTTGATCTTAGGACCTAAGAGCGTCTACAGGGGCGCGATCAGATTAAACGACCAAAGATAAAAAATTTAGTCTTTGGTCTGGACCAAGAATAGTCGTGTATAGTCGGGCGGGATCTTAGCAATTAGCCTGTTGTTGAACGGTATTCCAGCGCAGCGCTTAGGGGGACGGGCGAAATTCTAACGTAACGCTTCCGCTAAACGGTCTCCTAGCGTCTCGCTCGATGTTGGACGGAATGCTAGCGTAACGCTTGTAGTTGGACGGTATCCTAGGATCACGCCAGAGATACGGGCGGTATCCCAGAATCGCGTTTGGTTGGGCGAATTACTAGCAACGCGCCTAGAATAGTTACAATCGTGCGAACAAAGTGTGTGACTTGAATGGGACGGGCAGTGTCCTAGCGCACCGCTTGGGATTCCAGGCGAGCTGCTAAGAGCCCACCCCATTCTATCTTCCTATTTGTATCAGCGAACCCTTATGTTTCATACCCTCCTGAACCCCAATTGCTTTCGAACTCAAACCCTATTCCGCCCACAACCATCTCACACTGATTTTCTCATACGAGAACCCAACGTCCCGCCTACGTTTTTGACTCCGCTTAAGGTATTTTGAAACATCCAAGCGCAATCAATCAAGGTAATTTCTAATTTCTTTTGTTGTTTTATTAAATTAAATTTTGTTTTGTAAATTAAATATAGGGTATGTTTTATTATTAGGTTTTGTTAGTTAAATTGGTTATATATGTTGAATGATTAAACATGTGATTATGAAATTGAGATAATTTTGAGGGTATGAAACATGTGATTATGAAATTAGGTATTAGAAATTGTAATTATTGAATTGGGATAATTTTTAGGGTTTATGATTGTTGTAAATTGGGTATAAAAAATTGATGATAATTTGTTGAATTGAAGATATAATTGATTAAGTTGTTGTTTAATTTTAGTTGGGTTGTGGTTAATTTTTTGATAAATTGACTAGATTGTCTTGAAAATTTGGGAATTTGGAATGTTTATGTTTTAAAACCTATGTGTATGGAAGAATTTGCAATTGGTGAAATTTTGATGATATTTGGTACAATTGGGGCCTTGAGATTGAAGTATTTTGTTAATGATGAATTTTGTTCAAGAATGTTTGATTTTTGTAGAAGGGAGATATAGGGGCTCCAATATCAATAGAGGAGCTCCTCTATGAGGCGAGGTGACCCAATTTTCTGTTAAGGGATATCCTAGGGGTAAAGTTAAATGTCTATTTTACCCTTTATCCAATAAAAAAAGACAAATTTGTCCTTTAATTAAAATCTTTCCATCTCCTCCATATCTTCTCCTTCTCCATTTTAATCAAATTTCTCCATCGAATCAAAATTTTATCGCCGATTAAACTTCCAATTTCGTGATGAAGAATATTAATAAATGTGTAGAAAGTAGTAGTGATGACAATCCGGATAAAACTAAATTACACTAACTAATTTGATGATATCACGATTTGAAAGATTGATTTTTTGTTGTTCAGAGAAACTTACGGTTGGGTTTCATGTCGAACCCAACTGTAACACCAAGAACACCGAAGAACACCATTTTTGCCCAGATTTATGGTTGGGTTTTCAACCAAACCCAACCATAACTAATTTGTTCTTCATATTACGGTTGGGTTATTAAACAAACCCAAC
>JAJJMC010005094.1:0-10253 GCA_023531435.1 Papaver californicum
TTAAATCCAAATCTTCACAAGTCTTGAATGAACTTTTCTTACCACTATTAAAAAAAAAACGTCACCAGGAAGCTGAACTTTGTTGAATGCTAGAATCAGCACACAAGTCAGTTCACATGTACCGACTCCAGCATTTTGGTATTTTTTCAAAAAACCAGACAAGGAAGAATCAATGGATAAATATGGACCTAAATGCCGATTTTGTATAATCATTTGACACGATTGTTACTTATCCACCGATTTTATTGGCCTATTTTTTTGATATATATTATAGATTGTTCAAGCATTCATCGACGATCAACTTGAACCGATGTCTCAGCTCAAGTTTGATATTTTGACCACTATTATACTGATTTGGTGTGGGAAAACAGGGACGATGCAAAGCAATGGTTTATGGAAAAATACATAAAAATCAATTGCCCATTGATCATAGGACGTCGTTCGAGGCGTGATCGTTTGGAAAAGATTTGCGAGAGAAATGGCAAGATTGAAAGTCACGTTGCAAAAGATATAATGTATATGAAGAAGATTTCGAGTGTCACGGACCGGAAAACTCCGCCTCCGGCGCCCTGCGCCGCGCAGGCCAGAAATCCCCCATCCGTGATAGTGAAGGGAGAAACCTCACGCCTTGAAGGCTAATTCTTGCTGGAGAGTGCATATAGATTTTTCGCTTTCCACGCATGCCTTATATGCGTTCAACTCGAGACGTAGTTCCCACGTCTCCCAATCCACATTCACGTCGTTCCATGTATGTGTTCCTTTCCAAACATGCTTTGCAAGCATGTGTTCCGACCTTAGTCTCCATTTTCCAGAATCATCCTTGGCTTACAAGAGTGCGAGGCTATTCCATTTACTATCATTTTTCCAAGGGTTAAAGCTATATAAGCTAGCGGGGATTCCTTTGGCAAGCATCACCTTTTTTTGATCATTGTCCAGGCCTAACTTAAGCCTTGGACCAACACTTAGTCTGTTTCGAGCCTAAGATCTCGCATCATCAATCCTGCTTCGACCATGCCCTGGAGCCGGCATTTACCTTTCTCTTGCAAAGGGTGCAACATCCAGGCACATGTCTTTTCAAACCGCAATTATTCCAAGGGAGTATGAACAATCCATCAAATAGAATTGCAACTACCTTATCATACGTAGCAACAATCATCTCTTGCTCATCCCTGCCGAGCCAGATGATATGAGTTACCATAATGTCGGAATCACCTTCACCTTTAGATGATATGAGCGACAAGGTTGCTGCACCTCAATGCGTTGCATTGCGGATGCCTACGTACCTAACCCGTACCTTGATGGGATCAAGCATGACCGTAGTTCATCAAGTAAGTTCAAAAGGAACAAGCAACTTAAGCCTATTAAGGCCAAGTCAAACACGATAGCAACTTCATTTTTCTTTCTTCCAGCTTCATTATTACTCCAAGAAAATTTTATCCCTATCTTCTCAGCTTGTGAAAGACCATAAACATTAAGACAATTATTAAAATCTAACATTGATATTGTAAGAGGGCTTCTAGCTCTAATATTTTCATCCCTTCTTAACTCCACAGTAAAGTCACCAATAACCATCCAAGGAAGGTCTAGTAAACTAATTTCCTCTATCTCTTCCCACAATTCTCTTATATTCATAGCTAAATTATTTGCTTGCACTCCTGATACTAACATTCCACCAACATCTACAATTATCTTCTACCTTGTACTAGAAACAACCACTCGAGTTGTAATTGAAGCATTCCAAAAAGGCCACATATTACCTTTTCTAACATTTTCTGAATTATGAATTACCATATGGTTCATACCTGGTAACATTAAATTCTTACTAAAAACTTCATCAACTCTAATCTTAGGTTTAGCAACCCATACTAAAGAATGACTAAATTGGTTAACTAAACTTCGTAACTTGCCTTTGGCTCTTATTCTTTTCAAGCCTCTGACATTCCAAAACAAAACTTTCATCGAGAAGAAATGATTTGAGAAGGTATAAGGCTTCTCTTTCCCTAATTATCTTTAACTAAAGGCATTGCTTGTTTTCTTGTAGTAATAATAATACTGACAGTTTTCCTAGGTTTACCACCTCCACCTTTATTTCTTGTAGTATCATTAGTATTTTCCTTACTCTTACCACCTTCATTATCCATAATAGTTACTACTTTAGCAACACAAGGAGCACTAGAAGGACCCCGCCTAGTATTTCTCATTTAATGAAGTGTAATTGTTTTCCTTATTACGTTTCTTTACTTGTGCTTTAGTATAGTAGTTAAGAGTTCTCTACTTAATTTTTTAATATTTTATAATAAGATAATTTGTTTTAAAAAGGTGCTCGTTGGTTAGCAGCAAGAGAGGCTTCTCCTAACCTCCCGCAGAGAAGCACCTTTCTTAAGGCCAAGCCAAGTCTCCGAGCTCATCATTCAATAATTTGACCAAATGAAGAGATATGAATTAGTCTTTAATAATTTGACCAAATGAAGAGATATGAATTAGTCCAACTTAGGTGTCACGTAACTTTGTACAATTATAAAATGTAGCATCAACGGAAATAAGTTTCAATTATCTCTCTGCAACTAACTCAGGTGTCATATACAAACAACCTCAATGCAAAGACTCACCAAATCACACTTTTCGGCCGAAATTTATAATATACAACTAGATGACAATACTATGACCGAATGAAAGAATTTGTTACCAAAAGCTTTGAAAGCTCGTCAAACTTCCATGTCTTTACTGACCTGCTAAGTTGTTTCATACAAACTTCTTGGAGTTCATCCCATTGAATACGATCCTTACATATACATATATATATATATATATATATATTTGAATTCCTCCATAACATTGAACTTCAGATAAAACTAATAGAATAAAAAATTATCGCTTAACTCGGCCAAACAACCGTCGTTCCATCTCCTCATAAGTTTCCTCATGTGGGAACTCTGACTTCCTTGCACGCCATTCTTCCAAGGTCAGCATGTTCCTGTTTGACCAAATAGAGAAATATGAGTCAGTCCAATTCCACACATCCCAGAGAGATGAAATAAAGCATCAGAAAAGATAAGGTTCAAATCCCTCACTGCGGCGAACTAAGGTGTCATGCAAACAACCCATGTAAGGTGTTTCACTTTTTTTTAAGTTGTTTAATTTATTTTCTGGATACTATAATGATTTGGATAGATGTTATAATACTAAAACTAAGTTCCAACAGATTGGATAAGATTAGTTCATAGGATCACAAATGATATGCTCAAAGGGGATTATAGCGAGTATACCTAAAGTATTTGCCTTTTAAGAATTGGCACACGGGTGATTAACCTCCCTACAAATTTATTAAGCCTAAAAACATATAATTTGTGGGGATTCAACTAGATGGCATGTGCATGCTATCAATTTTATCGAGTATTGTGAATTAGATACGGAACAAAGGATTAGTAGAACCTCATAGCAACTACTGTGGTTAAGCCAGTTAATCTCCTAATATGTTAACAGAAGCAAATAACATGTTCAGATGTGCAGATTGATGGAACTGATTAAGCTTCCTCAATTACCTCATAGCTTTAAAACTGGGGGTCTTGTGTCCCAGCCAATTAGAAATCTCTTCCCTGCTAGTATCAGCAAATATACTAAGAGCAACTGCAGTGGACGATCAGACCAAAGAGCAAAGACCAGAAATGCTCTTTGGTCCGATTTTGTGAGCCGCAACGGACGATTAAATGTGGTATTTGGTCCAAAAAATGAACAGTATTCGATCAAGTTTAGTCGAGAAACTGGACCAAAGCAGATATAGTCTGACGCTAATGTAATAAAGCGTTCTCCCAAAACGCCACTGCACGAGGCCGTTTATAAACAGAAATGTTATTACTGAAAGACGTGTATCAAAACGTTTAATTATAGCAGTGTTTAAATTACGCTATATTAAAACAGCGTAATTTAAACAAACGGCAAGCTAGAAGAGCGCGTGGGATGAACGTTCCTCTGTCAGAGCGTTAATTGCCAAAACGTTTGAGCAGAAGAACGTTAATTGACAAAACGTCGGAGCAGATGAACGTTGACACATTAAAGCTGCTTTACACCAACGTTTACATTTGAAAAGATGTTCTACACCAACGTTTACATTTGAAAAGCTGCTCTACACCAACGTTTACATTTGAAGCTGCTCTACAACAACGTTATTTAAAAAAGGTGACTTTTTGTAACGCTCGATCACACTAACGCGACTCTTGTAATAACGCTAGGCTACAGCAACGTTTTCTATTCTTAACGCTAGTCTACAATGACGTTTTCTATTTTTAACGCTAGGCTACAACAACGTTTCAATAGTAACGCTCTTCTACACCCACGCTTTCTTTTAAAACGTTGTTTTATGTTAACGTTTTTTTTAAATACTGTTTTAGAATAGCGTTTAGGTTTTGACGCTTCAGTATGGTAACGTTTAGATAAGCGCTTCAGTAAAGTGACGTTTGAGTATATAACGCTTCACTACAGCAACGTATGTTAAAAACGCTAACATAAATGACGTCAAAAACATAACGTTTGCACAGTTAAACGTCTGTGTAATATACGTCACTTTAGTACAGCGTTTGATAATTAACGCTTATTTACAACAGCGTAATATCATATTTAGTCATTTTTTCGTTGCGTTTTTTTTTAACGACCAAACAGATTTGGTATTTGGTCGATGGTCTGGTCCAACCGCTGCAGTTACTCTAAGGGTCCGATGATTTTTCAAATTCATATTCATTACTTTCGTTTTAAAAGCTTGAAAGCGTCTTTTCTTCTCCTCGTCAGTTCTGATCTTCCCAGTGTGTCTCATCCACCTTTCGTACAAATCCATCAGATTCGCATCCGATTCCCTATCTATATCTGTCACTTGTATCCTTCCTGGAAAACAACAGCTACACAGTGAGATACATTGTCAACAGAAGAAATAATAAACTCACAGAGTAATAACTAATAACGAGAGCAGTGCTAATTTAAGCGATAAATCTAGTTGAAAATGCCAGTTTGAGAAGGAAAAAACAAATCAAATACTCAAGACCCAATTTCGTTATCACCTGGTCTTGTTTGTTTAGGAGAGATACATTCTGCACTGTCCCTGACAGAACTGAAGCTCATTGACGTAGCACGATTGAATGACAGTGGCCGAGATAGAGTAGCACCAATACCCTTGAGCTTGTTCATCTCTAAAAAAAACAAAGATCAAAAGAAACAAATACAATAAATTAGAATTTCAATAATAAATATAACAATTAATGATGTGAGAAAATCACAAATGTAATAAAAACCGAAATCTTCATAAAATCAGAAGCTAGTTTTGATTGAGATCTAAAACAAATATATAATCGAATAAAAAGAGTACTTGAAAAGATGATAGGCAGGTAGAAATCATCAAAACTAATGTCTGTCCATAACGTTTAGGCATGGTCATCAAATGAACTCGTGAAAACGAACTAAATTAATCAAACAAAACAAAATCAATACCTTATAACCAAAACAGCACTTGATCTTACACCCCTAAATTCGTCTTAGATGTTCTCTCGCCTGCCGAAGTTCTAATTTTCCTAGACAAGTACGAGGAGCTTCATTCTAGGGTTTTTATAACTTATCTATTCAGTTCAATGACACATTTACCCCTCATGTGAATTCAACAGTTAACTTTGGAAAACACGAGTCAGGAACTAAGAGGGTGTACCTTTTTTACAGTCTCGTCATTTTATAGGGTCGGCATCTAAATATCGGATTCTGAATTGATACCGTTCATAATTTTATTTTTTTACTGGGCAATTTTGAATCTTGATTGTCCAAAAAAAATCACTTAAACCACCCTCATTTTATAAAACTTATCTGATTTTATTTTGGGTATATCAATTTTTTTCCAGGTACATCTATCCTAATTAATACATAAAATAACGGGCGTTTAATTAAATATTTTTAAAAATATCAAACTTTCATTTACTAATTAATTGACTCCAATATTATAAATTAACAAAACTTTCCTATTTTTACTACATTCTAAATCTAAGAAAATCTAAAATAAAAAAAAATAGAAAAATTTATATTCCCATCAAACCCTAACTTTTCAAAAAAATAAAATCTGATCAACCGAAGTGAACTACATATAAATCTCAATAAACGATTTTTTAAAAAATTATTTTTATCGATCCATGTGCATAAATCTACTTTTTATGAATCAAATTTCGTTGGATAAGGTAGATCATATCAAACGATTCTTTTTTTACTACTACCTGATGAGAATCCTTGGATACCCCACACCATATCTAACGATTCTGGATAAATAACTTTTGTGTTCGATCTTATGGTTAAACACGGTGGATAACCATTGTCTTACCCACCAATTCTGTTCTGTTTATTTTAGGCCTTTAGCTTTTGTTGTTAATTGAATTAGAGATTGTTGATTGCTTGAACTACTAGTAGTTGTGTTCATTTTAGGATTTTTGTGATAAATAATTGTTATTTGATTTTTTGAATCTTTAGTGATGTTGCTCAATTTATTTATTTCTATAGCCATTATGGACGGCCGTAAGCACATTATCAACCAACCCAAGTATCAACAAATGAAACATTCATTCACAAACAACCACTCATCATTACCTTGATCTATTAACCCATATTCTGTAATTAAACTTTGATTTTTATTGAAATCTTGAATCAAACTGGTTTTGGCAATTTCAGAACAATTGAGAGATAACTGGATGTGGCGATTTCATAAACATCTAATAGCCTTTACATAAACTCTTAAACATTATCAATCGACAACCATTTATTTCAAGTTGACCAAATTCTTTAGCCACACTCAGATAGGTTTATTACCTTGCATTTACGGAAAAACTGATCAGGAAAAAGGCATGCATTCAGAGAGCATGAATTTAACTAATATTGGCAAGTCGTTGAAGCTTTATGTTACTATATGTTTGTGCACATAATCAACAAACCCAAGTATTATCATAATTTTTATGCCAAAGTTCCTAATTTCCCAATCATTTTTCAAATTTCAATGTTATGAATCTACCATCGAGACAAGTTACAATAACATCAATGGCAAAGATGATGATCAAAACATACATATCTAACTAACCCATCTTTACATATTGAAGTATGACCGATTATAAGTAATAAGAAAAATTGAATAAAAGCCTTAATCTTCCTTTATTTATCGATTTGTTAAATTTTTTCATGCATTTCCATTCCGCCATAACCCTTAACAAAAACACAAAATTCATAATAAAAGACAAGCATAATTGAAAAACTAAAAAGTAAAGTAGCCCTAATTTTGATCTAGAACAATAATATAAAGAAAAGCCTCAATCTAAAAAACATAACCAATAAAAGGGACTTAGCTTCAAATATATGAAAGCTACAAATCATGAACATTTAATAGTTCATTTGCTAAGAAAATCCAAATACTTAATTCAACACGAGTGTACCCTTGATTTGATCCGGCTCGACCAAATCATCATAAAGTTTGGTGTTGGCATCGTATTTTTGTAGCCATTCATTAGAGGTGTTGTTGGTGAACCCAAGAAAATAAGTGAACCTATACAATGGAGGTAATGAACAATATTTGTGTAGCCTAAGACCAATAAAAATGTATGATGTTAATATTGACTATAACAATTCTTCGATCCTTAAGTGATTCATTACAGTTTGTTCTCTTTAATGTGAAGGTAAGAAATGCTCGCTAACCAAAATAATGAACAATGCAACTCAAAGTATCCTCCAAGAGATGGCCACATCGAGGCATGGACATCCGATAGTTCATTTTCTAAAGAAATTCGAATACTTAATTCAACACGATTGTACCCTTGATTTGATACGACTCGACCAATTCATCCTACTGTTTCATGTTGGCCTCGTAGTTTTTTAGCCATTCCTTTGAGGTGTTGTTGGTAAATCCTGGAAAATAAGTGAACCTACACAGTGGAGGTAATGGACAATCTTCACATAGTCTAAGACTGATAAAGTATAAGTTACTAATATTTACTATAAAGATCATTCGATGCTTAAGCGATTTATCATACTTTGTTCTCTTTGGTGTGATGATAAAAAATATTTCTGGACAAAAATAATTAACAACTTAACTCCATGTATCCGTAAAGAGATGGCTACATCGATCCATAGACCTATAGTGTTTAAAGGTAATTGGTTCACCCCTTTATGGCCCTTGAAAACACGTAACCAATTCATCGAACTCAGACCTTTATTTTCTATTGTACCTTCCTTCATCATTGATATGTAAAATTCCTTGTCTTCTTGTAGGCATAAGGCTCTTTCTGAAATAATGGCATTAGGTTAGGTTCTCCTTATCCTCTAAATTTAAATAGCCTATTTGTTCGAACATAACGTGAAAACCACAATTTCCATCTCCATCCACGTCGTCGGTAGAGCCGTGATGCATCACCGAGCCAAAGTGGCATGGGAAGGACGCATCATAGTGCAAAGGCACTATGAGCCGTGATGCATCATGAAATGCACCACCGAGCCAAAGTGGCATGGGAATTACACATCATAGTGCAAAGGCACTATGAGCCGTGATGCATCATGAAATGCATCACCGGGCCAAAGTGGCATAGGAGAGACGCATCATAGTGCAAAGGCACTATGAGCCATGATGCATCATGAAATGCATTACCGAGCCAAGAAATATATCACCATGATGCATCAACTAATTATTTGCAACGGCCTTGGGGAGTCGATGGATGACATCTACGTTTCTAATATTTATATGTAGAAATGTGAATATTGTATATATAGGGATGGGGTGTTGGTTGAATGTGCATGAGCGAAAATGCACATGTAAACGCGTTGTGGCCCATACGGACTAGGCTTTGCTTGGCCTTTGGCCTTGCAATGAAGTTGGTATCGTGTTTGACTTGGCCTTAATAGGCTTAAGTTTCTTGTTCCTTTTGAACTTACTTGATGAACTACGGTCATGCTTGATCCCATCAAGGTACGGGTTGGGTACGTAGGCATCCGCAATGCAACGCATTAAGGTACAGAAACCTTGTCGCTCATATCATCTAAAGGTGAAGGTGATTGCACATTATGGTAACTCATATTATCTGGCTCGGCAGGGATGAGCAAGAGATGATTGTTGCTACGTATGATAAGGTAGTTGCAATTCTATTTGATGGACTGTTCATACTCCCTTGGAATAATTGCGGTATGAAAAGACATGTGCCTAGATGTTTCACCCTTTGCAAGAGAAAGGTAAATGCTGGCTCCAGGGCATGGTCGAAGCAGGATAGATGATACGAGAGCTTAGGCTTGAAAAAGACTAAGTGTTGGTCCAAGGCTTAAGTTAGGCCTGGACAATGATCAAAATAAGGTGATACTTGCCAAAGGAACCCCCACTAGCTTATATAGCTTTAACCCTTGTAAAAATGATAGTAAATGGAATAGCCTTGCACCCTTGTAAGCCAAGGCTGATTCTGGAAAATGGAGACTAAGGTCGGAACACATGCTTGCAAAGCATGTTTGGAAAGGAACACATTCATGGAACGACATGAATGTGGATTGGGAGACGTGGGAACTACGTCTCGAGTTGAACGCATAAAAGGCATGCGTGGAAAACGAAAAATCTATCTGCACTTTCCAGCAAGAATTAGCCTTCAAGGCGTGAGGTTTCTCCCTTCACTATCATGGACGGGGGAGTTCTGGCCTGCGCGGCGCAGGGCGCCGGAGGCGGAGTTTTCCGGTCCGTGACACTCGACATCTTCTTCATATACATTATATCTTTTGCAACGTGACTTTCAATCTTGCCACTTCTCTCGTAAATCTTTTCCAAACGATCACGCCTCGAACGACGTCCTATGATCAATGGGCAATTGATTTTTATGCATTTTTCCATAAACCATTGCTTTGCATCGTCCCTGTTTTCCCACACCAAATCAGTATAATAGTGGTCAAAATTTCAAACCTGAGCTGAGACATCGGTTCAAGTTGATCGTCGATGAGCGCTTGAACAATCTACAATATATATCGAAAAAATAGGCCAATAAAATCGGTGGATAAGTAACAATCGTGTCAAATGATTCTACAAAATCGGCATTTAGGTCCATATTTATCCATTGATTCTTCCTTGTCTGGTTTTTTGAAAAATACCAAAATGCTGGAGTCGGTACATGTGAACTGACTTGTGTGCTGATTCTAGCATTCAACAAAGTTCAGCTTCCTGGTGATGTTGTTTTTTATTAGTGGTAAGAAAAGTTCATTCAAGACTTGTGAAGATTTGGATTTAA
>JAJJMC010005095.1:474-2974 GCA_023531435.1 Papaver californicum
ATAGATAGGAAGGAGATTTACCATCAATTAATGGTAAATCGTGGATACATAGATATCCTTGACATACTGAAACGACTTCCATTACTGGTATCAAACCAATAGCGATTCATACAAGCTAAATCCTCTAATCGATAATTTGGCCAAAGAATAAATTTCAATTTCAGAAATTTATTTCTATCTCTATCGAAATTCTTTGGATCTTTATCAAGATGCTTGCTCTCCTCCAAAAAAGTGCCGCAGTTCCTTATGTTGTTCTTATTGTAAAATGTTTTCTTTCTATCCAAAACATTTATTTTTTCTGAGTTTAAACAAATTCGAATTCTCAATTCTCTACGACATCTAGGAGCTAAAATATTTTCAGGAACAACAAAAGCATAATTTTTTTCATCTCTCTTTTCAAGCACCCTTTCATGTCTATGTCTTTTAATGGATTCATCAAAAGAATTCTTATAACCGTTTTCTTTTTGTTGGTTTTTTATATTAGTTTGGTGATTACTCTTATGGACCAGTGAAATAACTATGGTTTGATACATAATAAATAGTCCATCCCCTTGTATAGACAGGCGAACAGGTTCAATAATCAATACTCCTTTGTTTATCAATTCTGTAAGATTTAGATCTTTTTGAATCAGCAATATATCCAGACGCATTTCTCCTCTTTGAATAGAGGATATCGCTATTTGCTTTGGATTGTTCAGTCTAAGCAGGAGACAATATATCTGGATACTATTGATTATTCTTTGATCCAAAGAACCATGCCATCTCAGTTGAAAAAGAAAATATCTTTTCAGGAAGAAATCAAGTTCCGCTTCTGTGGTGCTCTTCCATTTATTTTGATTTCTACTCTTTTTCATGTATGAGTCACTATAATCCTCTTTAACCTCTTTTTGTTGGTTTGATAGATCTGATCCAAGATCTTCTTGGGCTGATTCTTCTTTTTCTTCTTTATTTTTATTTTCTAATTCAAGATCTTTTTTTTTTTTCTTTTCACTAGTGTTTTTATTTCCATTAAAATGGAAAAGAAGTGATTTTGTTGGTATAATCCACGGTTTAATCCTATATGCATCATATAGCCCCAACAATTCTGGGAAGAACCAAAGTTGCAGATTTGATATGGGGCGGTTTAGTATTTCTTCATTCATTCCCATCCAATCAAAAAAAACAAATTTTCCACTTGATAGTTTTATTTGTTTATCAATCGCAAGATACGAAAGATCCTTCGTATCAATTTGATTAATGATTGAATAATAGTTAGTTCCTGTTTTAGTATTTTTATTCATGCGGGTCTCAGTATCCATATTAGCCCAAGCCTCAATATCGATCTTCTTTATAAGACAAAAAGAAATGATTCTCCAATCAAAATATTTTCTATCTGGATTTTTATCCGTATCAACAATACAATCTTCTCCTAGATAATGACTCATATATATGCCTGCCGGCATAGAAAAAATTGGGGGTTTATTTGTGTTGTAGTTATAGGGAATTTTGAGGCTTCCCTTTACTTGTAATGGTGCTAGAGAAATATATGAATCCTTACCTTCTCTATAATTGATATATTTCTGTGATAACAGATCATATCCATACTGTTTTTTAAAACTTTTGGTTTTACTCGATAATGAATCCATCACATAAGCATTTTTCTTCTTATAATGACATAAATTTTTTTGTTCATATGAATCCAATTTTGTTGATGCCTTGTTTGAAATTGTATGACTTTGATTGACTCCATTTCGTTGTTTTTGCAGAACTAATTGAGACGATGTAATCTTCGATAAATTATATTTATAGTTATAATGACCGTTTAACCAATTTTTCCACCCATTCGTTTCAAAATTGCTAAGTTTTTTATGTCTTGATTCAGAATAAAGTATTCCTTGTGTTCCAAAAAAATGCTTTATTCTATCCTTAAGAAAAAAAGACGTTCCATTATATTGAAGTACAGATCTCATGTGATATTTGTTAATCACTTGGGTTTGTGATAATTTGTAAAATACATATGCCTGTGACAAATCAACTGGGGCACAAAAATGATGTAAATTCTTATTACTTATATTAGAAAGTGCCCTCTTTTTAGTCGAAATAACAGGAATTCTTTTTTTTTTTTTTTTTCTTCCACTCCTTCTTTCTTTATTTCATCGTTGTAACTTTTTTTATCAATCTCCCCTTTTTTTAAGTCTAGGGAAAATTTTGCATTGATCCTGGGAATATTAATGAGATATAGAAGGGTGTCCATATATATCTTTTCAATCAAAAAATTAAAAAAAGAGTGTCGTTTACGTATTAATCTAGCACTTCTTCTTTGGAATATCTGCCAAAAATTTTTTGGCGCTTCTAATCTTTTATCGTTACAACTTGTATCGTTAGGATTAATATTTCTATCTGGAATTAGAAATTTTTTTTTCTTGTCATTTATTATTTTTTCCATTTGATTCTTAATTGTACTTGTCCTATCAGCCAGATCCTCCATTTTTTTTTCTGTTAGTGAATAATTTGTCCAATA
>JAJJMC010005095.1:22974-27974 GCA_023531435.1 Papaver californicum
ATCTAATTGTATTAGTGTCTAGAATGGATTTCTTCTGTGTAATACTAATGGATAGGGCCTCATTGGTAAGTGCTACAAGATCTCGTGCATTGGAGCCCATGGTTATGGCCCCGAATCCATTAGTATGGAACATTTTCTTTTCCAAGTGAAATCCCCTAGTATATGAAAGAGTGAAAAAGTGCTTTCGTTGTTGTGGAATAAGAAGCCTCCGTATCTTAATGCATGTATTTAATTTATTCGGAGCTATTAGAGCGGGATCTACTTTTTGGGGAATATGAGTCGAAGCAATAACAAGGAGATTTCTAGTGGAGCATCTTTCACAATCCCTGGAGAGATAGTTCACTAATAGACCGAGGGATAAGTAATTCGACTCATTCACATACAGATCATGAATGTTTGGAATCCATATTATGCAAGGAGACATTGCTTTTGCTAATTCGAATTGAAGGGTGATATCAAATCGGTCTTTTTTCGGCGTCATATACATAGTTAGCGCATTCGTCATAGTTAGCAGCTCTGTATCAAGGTCATCATCGATATCGTCACTAGCATCAATCTCGATATTGTCACTACCATCAATATCATCAATAAGATAACCTTTAGGCTTGTCATCCAGGAACTTGTTCGGAAATACCGTAATGAAAGGAACATAAGAGTTTGTCGCTAGGTATTTGACCAAATAGGATCGTCCAGTTCCTATAGAACCTATCACTAAAATACCCCTAGACGGGGATAGGGCTAAGCGGAGCGAAAAGGGTTTTCCATGAGATGGGAAATGAAAACTATTAGCCCCACACGAGGTTTGTGAATAAGTGATTGTCTGATAATGAGCAAGGAATATCCGTCTTTCTGCTAAACAGGATCTATTGAACTCATAATTCATTAGATCTTTTTTATGAATGTCAACTAAGTATCGTAAGTAAATTGATCCCGGTTGTTCAACCATTTGATAACCAGAGTCATTCTTTGATAAATGATCACTATGAGTCAGACTCAATAGAATTTGATCAATCCTTTTTTTTGTCGTTAAGGTGGAGAACTGAACCAAGAATTCTCTTTCTTCATCATCAATCGAATCACTGTTCGCGACCCAGGATTCTATTTTATCATCAATCCAATCAACGTTCACGTTTTTTCTTTTTCTTATCAATGAATAGATCTCTTTACTTGTACGACTTAGATATCTCGTATTTCTCGAAAAAGTGATTCGATTGATGGGATTTGGTATGATACTTATGATATCGATGAGATTGATATTCAAATATTTCTTCTTAGAACGTATTGATTTGACCCCATAAGTGGGACCACCACCCAATAGCATGTTGCCACCAGAAGCAGAACCCCGTATTTCTTCTAGAGAATCTCCTAATTGTTCCAGAGCAACTAGAAAGAGATTCTTTAACCAGAAAGAGTTCAGTTCAGATGTAGGATACCTATCCAGAAGTTTTCGCAACTCAATCATGTATGATGGAATCATCAAAGATTTGATCTTTTCGAACTCTGTCTGTAACTCACTAGAGGCCCGGGAAACAAAGAGAAGATGTGTACGAACGAGATATCCAGCAACAAGAAGAAGGAAAAGGATTGAATAGAGGAACTCCCGAGCATTTGGTGATCTCAGATGTATCCATATCAATGGAACGGGTGACTCATTATTTCGATGAATCATTTCTTCGGACAGAAGAAGATTATGTAAACACTTACTCGAAATCTCACTTATCGGATTCCATTGTGGAAGAATCGCCCACAATTTTTTCTGAGGAATTGGCCATGATGTATCTGATCCATGCATAATATCATGAAAAACGGATACAAATTTTTGACTGCTACTTAGTATCGGCAATAGGTCTGAAAAAGTATCTAAAAGGGTGAAATTTAGATATTTGCACCCTGCCGAAGTAAGGAACCATGGCATATATGTTTGTAACAGATTCCATTTTGAGAGATTTGAAAAAGCACTATCTCGTTGAAGGGTTCTATACATCTGCCATTTCTCAACGCATTTCTTTAGACAAAGACTCTGTTTTTTCCTCTTTTCGGATGGTAAATATTTCTCAGAACATGGAGTGTGAATCAAACCCATGTTTGAATTGAAATTGAGATACTGATGCAAGTTCTTCCCTTCTGAATCAGAGAGATTCATATCTGAAAGAGGTTGACAATAAGTTCTTTCAAAATTGACTATTTGTCCCTCTGTTAGAGGTGTTCCAGAAATGTCTGGGATCGAGTAAATAGCTCTACGAACGAATGGATCGGATCGAATTGGAAAATGGAAAGATTTGTACAAGTTATACCTTTCGTCACCACTTTGTGGAAAATCGTTAGGTATGAATATGTTAGATACCTGTGACTCGATTGATGAAATAGTATCTCTCTCCAAAAAAACATGTTTTTTTGGACCGACGCACAAAGAAAAAATGTTGTTGCGAATGAACAAGATATTGAGGAATTGTCCATACGTAAGATCATAATTATTGATACGGGCCTTTTCCACATAAAAAGGGAATCTTTTGTTACAATCGAACCAGAAGTGATGTGGATTATTCAAGAATCGAAGTCGATTTGCTTTATAAAAAGAAGAGATCAATGAACTTCTATGAAATGGTTTCACGGGATTCAGCCAATTGTCTCGATCGTGGGATATCATTGAGAAATAGGAATCGGTGTTATCAAAGTCTTTCCTGCGATTATTTCTAGTATGAAATGAGTCAATCATCCACTTTGGTATCTTATTGAATAAAAACGGTGATATTGTTCCTCCATTGATCAAGAATTTCGATTTTTGGGAAGTATCACGATTATCCAATAAGAAGGGTTTCAATTTATTCAAATGAACGATTTGAACACCTATTGATTCTAACAACTGATTGCAGAGTTGATCATTCGGCCCTTTCAATTCATAGATGTGGATCTCGGACCTATGAATGGGGATATTCCCGATACTCACAAAGAAAAAAGGAAGTGACTTAGACAAAAAGAGAAGTGACTTGGACAAAAAGAGAAGTGACTTGGACAAATCTTGTTTGTCGATAACCTCGGACCAATCAATCGAATATTGATTAATACGTAATCGACCGAACACTACTTGAAAACGGCTCTTCTGCTCAGAAACGAAATGTTCCAAATGTTCCTGGAAATTATTGCTCCCGTTGGGCCATTTGTATCTATATGCATTAGGATCCCGATTCATGGATCTCTCGGTTCGAGAAATAAGAGGATCGAACCATTTCTTCTGACTCTTTTTCAAATTCGATAAATGTTGGTTGATCGTATATTTCATTATAGTTCTATGATTCAGAGTATCATTTCCTATTTGATCCCTTTGAATTCCATAAAAGAATCGATTCGATACATTTCTTATGTACCCATAGGTGCTATATTGGATTTGAATCAGATTTCGGATCAATCTATATTGATTGACTGCCTCCATTATGTTGTTGCTAGCAAATACCACTCTTTTTGGTTTTGGATCTTCCAAGTCATTCCCGCAGGAGATCCGGACCGATTTTTTTCTGATCCTTCGATAAAAAGATTCATTCTCTTCATAAAAAATAGGAGGTAGAACCAAGAAAGATTTCTTTTTCGATTCATCCCTGGAGTTGAATACCTCATTCAATAATTTTTTTTTATCCAACCCGTAGGAATCAATAGAAAAGGAAAATCCCTTATGATACACCAGATCCGGCTCGGTTATTGATAGAGTGAATAGATCTGCCATTTCTTGAAATCTCTCTTCTGATTCAAAATCGCGGTGTAACGTGTACCCCCCCCTGTTTCGGTCATGGAATAGATGAAAGAAAGAAAAAAATGGATTTTGGTTCAAGAATGAAATCTTATTGGAACTGGCCATATCCGGTTCATCCTTCGGAACCATATCACATCCCGGATCTGATGAAATAGGATGAATTGAGACGGTATTTTGTAAATACGTAATTATCTTGAATATATCAACCATTTCTTTATTTTCCGATCGTCTGGAAGGGACAAAAGAAACATCTTGTTCTTTCTTCAACAATTTATGATCTCTAGTGGACCTCTCAGTAGGATTCGAACCCAGATGAAGTTCTGACCATCTGTCAGAGAAAAAGGAACGAATTGATTTTGTAGAATTCCCAAGAATTGCTTCGATTTCTTCCGGAAGCAGATGATTATTCATCTGCTTCTCACGTTCCGTGAATAGCCGGGACATTGAGGAATATCCAGAAAGGCATTTCGGGAATCGGTCTGATTTTCTCTCTGTTCGTTCCGTTTGAAGAAAGGAAGGATCCCAAAGAATCGATCTTTCTTTTAGTTGTTGAATCTCTCTTTGATTGATCAATGTGTGATATTCCGAATCCTCATTACTAATCGAATCGAAAGGGTCTCTGGATTGATCAGAAGATCCTTTCAATTGGCTAGAATTCGTTACTTGAACGAAAATAGATCTTGTGGAATCATATTGAATATTTGACGATACATTCCGTACCTTGCTAAAAAACCGATCCTTGCTTACCAACCACACATTGTCTAACCAAATCCAACTCTCTCTCGATACGTTCCTCAAAAAATCCGACTCGTGCAGATTCTTCCCCCAACTAACGAAGATATCTTGGCGGAATTGCCACATATGAAATTGAGCACAATTTTGCAAAGAAATACCCCACTTGTTTCTCGAGAAGAGATGGGAAACATGTTCAATCTCATTTGATTGAATAGTTGACTCAGCTCCTTGTTGTTTGAAGAAACCCTCCACTTCAATTGGTCTTTTTTCACGAAAAGCAGACATGAGATAACAAATCCAGTGTTTCACTAAGATTTCGAATAGCTGGCCCGAATTCAAGTTGATTATGTTTCGCTTCTTCCTCAGAGAAAGACGATCAAACAATTCCCAATCATGGTCCTTGCGGATCGGATCATCCGTATAGGATACAAAAAGAAACTCCAGATATTTGATATCTTTCTCTTTAAATGAGATCTCAATTCCAGCTACGGTTTCCTTAGATATCTTACAACTAGAATTC
>JAJJMC010005095.1:32974-39805 GCA_023531435.1 Papaver californicum
TTGAAGATCCGCTGTAATAACGAGAAAGATTTCTGCATATACGCCCAAATCTATCGAGAATATCAGAATCTGATAAATCTGCCCAAGCCGGCTTACTAATGGGATGCCCTGAAACGTTACAAAATTTCGTTTTAGCCAACGACCCAACCAAAGAAAGAATTGGGACTTTGGTATCAAACTTCTTAATACAAATATCCATTATAAATGTACTTTCTATCATTTGACTCCTTACCACCGAGGGGTTAAGTCGTAGACTTGCAAGATAGCTCAAAAGCTCGAGGGAATGATTGGATAATTTATTTATCTTAATTCTATCTGGTTGAGACCACAAGAAAAAATGACATTGCCATAAATTTACAAGATTACATTTCCATTTTTTCATCAAAAGAGGACTTCCCTTTGAAGCCAGAATGGATTTTCCTTGATATCTGACATAATGCATAAAAGGATCCTTGAAGAACCATAGGAAGGTCTGAAAATAATTACTAAACACTACTACAGGATGCTCCATTTTTCCATAGAAATTTATTCGCTCAAGAAGGATTCTAAAAGATGTTGATCGTAAACGAAAAGATTGTTTACGGAGAAAAAAGAATATGGATTCGCATTCATATACATGAGAATTATATAGGAAGAAGAAAAAGCGTTGATTCCCCTTTGAAAAAAAGGAAATTTCTTTTTTTTTAGTAATAAGACTATAGCAATTACGATACTCATGGAGAAAGAATCGCAATAAATGCAAAGAGGGGACATCTTGTATCCAAGAGCGTAGGATTCGAACCAAGATTTCCAGATGGACAGGGTAGGGTATTAGTATATCTGACACATGAGTTAAATGTGATAATTTATCCTCTAAAAAAGGAAATATTGAATGAATTGATCGTAAATTTTGAGATTTTCTATCCTTTCCTTCTAGAAAAGATACTAATCGTAGTGAAAATGGAATTTCTACTATGACTGCAAGCCCCTCGGATATCATTTGATAATAAACATTTGGGTTGTGCGCAACAAAATTTTTTTGTTTAGAAACATTTGTCGAACTCAAAAAAGGAAAATGTTTCTGTTGATACATTTGAGTAATTAAACGTTTCACAAGCAGTGAACTGGATTTATTATCATAACCTACATTTTTCACGGATTCATAAAGAATTGATCCATTTAAACCATGATCATGAGCAAGTGCATAAATATACTCCTGAAATAGAAGTGGATATAGGAAGTCTTGTTGCCGAGATCTATCTATTTTGGAATATGCTTCTAATTCCTTCATTTGAAATTCGATTTGAAACAAAGGCAAAGGATTTCTTGGGTTCACAAATGATACATAGTGCGATACAGTCAAAACAAGGTATATAGTAATAAAAGACTAGACACCTCGGATACAGATAGGCTAATCAACGGATCCTCCCTTTTTTAATCCAATTGATAATGGTTAGAAATCCTTTATTTTTGCAACCCGATCGCTCTTTTGATTTTGGAAAAAATGAATCTTTATCAATATACCCCTTCTTCTACACATTCGTCTCCCCTCCATACTATAATGAAGATATAGTGAATAGTTAGGATTTATAAAAAAATAGATAATCCACTTATAGGAGAACCTTTTACCGCGTTAGGCACTAATATATTTTTAACGTATAATTAGATCGGGTAATCATTCAAATTAAGAACAAAAGCCCGTTGCTTTTTATTTACCTATAATTGGAGCCGTATGGCTCTATCCATTTATTCACTCGACCCATCCGTGAATTTCTTTTGTCACGCTCCAAGAATTCAAACAATATTTTGTACCGATCTGGTAAGGATGAAGAATTCTCAGAGTTTTGCATTGATACGACATGCTATTTTTTCCATTCATTCCCTTTCAGGATCAGTCGTGGTCTTACAAACTTTACCAATGGTATGGACGAATCCGTTGCTTCATCCAAATGTGTAAAAGAATCTAGCCGCACTTAAAAGCCGAGTACTCTACCGTTGAGTTAGCAACCCAAATAATGTAATTATGGTGTGTAGATATGATCGAAATAAAAAAAGAAATAGATTAGATTGAACGGCCACATCAAAGGATTAAACTAGCAACAAATCGACAAAAGGTTTTTAGGACCGATTCGGAATATAAAAATGAACAAATCATATGAAAATAGAAGAAATT
Source organism: Papaver californicum (assembly GCA_023531435.1). Lineage (NCBI taxonomy): Eukaryota > Viridiplantae > Streptophyta > Magnoliopsida > Ranunculales > Papaveraceae > Papaver > Papaver californicum. Next base: position 35,127 of record JAJJMC010005095.1, read on the forward strand.
CCCAGATAAAAAAAGAGAGATTCTCCTTTATTTGTCTATTTTTTCATAAAAAAGGGTCCTCTTGTGTTACAGCAAATCTAACGAGCACTTTTTTTGAAGTAAAAAACAAAACTTATGGGACGTGGATAAATAGATCCATTTATCCACGATCCAATTATATTTGTTCAATACACTATTGTCAATATGAACGTTGAAAACATAAAGAAAAAAAGACAAAACCCGAATATAACAAAAGGGACAATAAGCAAGCTTAACCCCCTTTTCTTGGTGTCATCCTAACAAAAACCAAACCATATCAAGAAAAAATATTTCATTATTTCGAGAATCGATAATATTCGAGAATCGATAATATGGGATTATATGAAAGCAATCTAATAGTAAATTCGTATAAATAGAACAAAAAAAAAAGAGTGAAAAAAGAAGAAATTCCAGGAAGTTCACATTATGGAACCCTCACTTTCTTTATCTTTGTTCATTATTTAAAGTTCGTTTGATTACCGGGAAGAAGTTCCTTAAACACCTCTGCCTTCTTTGAAATATCATGAACGGTTCCTGTGGGTTGAGCGCCTTTTTCAAGGAAATAGAGAATAGCGGGAACGTTTGAATAAGTTTGATTCTTTATCGGATCGTAAAAACCCACTTTTCGAAGATCTCTTCCTTCTCTTCGGGATCGAACATCAATTGCAACGATTCGATAGATGGCTCATTGGGATAGATGTAGATGAACAACGCCCCCCCTAGAAACGTATAGGAGGTTTTCTCCTCGTACGGCTCGAGAAAGAATGATTTGAATTTATGTATATAGTTCCAAATAGATTGAGAAAATAATAAAATCCATTAGACTTTTTTTGAATTCCTTTTTTTCTTCCTTCCCGCAGAAAAGAAAAAACATTCGTACTCATAACTCAAGTTGTATAATTATCAAAGAGCTCAAAGGAAAATCCTTAAGCTTAGGCATTTTATTTATTGAGCTGTCTCTAACCCCCTTGCTTTGTCTTGTTTAGAGTCCATTTTTTATTCCTCGCCCTGACCGAACCTATTGTTGAGACAACAGAAAATGGTGTTTTCTTGTTCCGGGATCCTTTATCGTTGCTTTGAATCATTGGGTTTAGACATTACTTCGGTGATATTTAATCTTTCAAAACGGCAGCAACATACCTTTTGTGATTTCTTTCTATCGAAGAATCAGATGAAGGATTGATTCCCATGCGATACACTTTTGTTTTGATCAAAATAGTTTCGTTTTTTGACAATTCCAAGAAAAGAATTTCCTTTTTTTGAAACGTTTGCTCGAATTGGATCCTTTCTATTTCTATATTGAAGATATACTTACGAAGTTGTTCCGACTTATTGATTGACACTAACCCTAGACCCTTGCCCCTGAGAAATGAATCAATACTTTCTACTCGAGCTCCATCATGTACTATTTACAACCCAGCAAAAAGGGATTGTTCTAGTGGAACAGAACAAACTATGTCGAGCCAAGAGCACCTTCATTCCTATATAAAATGGTGGATGTAAGAATCCACAACCGATCATGTCCTTCAAGTCGCACGTTGCTTTCTACCACATCGTTTTAAACGAAGTTTTACCATAACTTTCCTCTAGTTTGGAGCCGGTATGGAATTGATTCAATATGGAATCATGAATAGTCATTAGTTCAATCGGTACATAGTAATCTATACTTTCATACTTTCTTTTTCTATATGGAAAGGTCCTTTTTTCTGGAGAAGTCTCCGCAAAGGATTCAATTTAATTAACCCTATCTTTTATTCTATGAGCAAAAGAATTAATAAAGAAAATGAAGAAAAAAACGCTTTTCTTTAATCTGCATCTTCAACAGAACAGATTGTTCAAGACCATCAATCATGAAAGATTCAACCTTTCTCGAACAACTAAGCTAAAAACAAAACACCTAACTAAAAAAAAGAAGGGTCTTTCATTATATTTCTAATACCGGAACAAAATGAATATTAAGTATTAACCAAAGAAACGAGTCCAATGAACTGGAAAGGCCAGAAATGAGTTGATAGAATTAAAGTTAACAAATCTCACATCTCTTCGAGAACCAAAGATTGATAAAACATCATGAAAAGCGTTTCGTTTTTCAAATTTTCTATTTCAATAGAATTTTGATTATTTGATCGTGAAATCAATTAAAGGATTCAGTAATCAGATCATAGCCTGTAGTTAAAAAGGTTTAATAGATATCTCATTTCCGACTCAATCACCCATCTATTTTGAATGAATCATTATCTCGGTGATGGAATGAAAATTCAATTAGTCCCAAGAGCCCCTTCTTGTTTAGTTTAGACTCCAAGATCCACAGAGAATTAATAACTAATAACTGGACTCCACTATTTACTTTAGAGATAGGGGGGTAAGGTAGAGCTTTTTTCGGTGTAATAATTGAGTATGAAATATAAGTAGTATTGCAAAAATGTCTTGTGAGCTAAAGAAGCCACAAGATATATAGGTGTGTATAATCACTTTCAGGTGACAGTCTTAGATTAGAATACTAAGCCTGACTTAAGAGATTCATGAGATACAATCAAGATATTATTTAGACAAGAAATTATATTTTCATATCTATCCAGAAACTAGGCCCCAAAACTTTAAGCAGGAAATTTCTGTTGACTGTAACATCTGAACCTTTTATTCTCCTTATTTTATCATCACGCATGAATCTTCTCTTAAGATACTGAACTGGTAAAAATGCCTTAAGATTCTATATTCCCCTCTAGTTCGCTTAGCAGTCAAAATAACCAGACCATTTCGAAGTTTCAATTTTCAACAGTTAACAAACTCAGAACAAAATAAATGCAATTTACAAGGGAAAGTTTGTATGTTCTTAATCCTCTACTATGGCGACTTATACCGTTTAATTCCTACATGATTTTGTGCGCAGATTCTGTAAAATACATATAGAATGTTGAACTAAAATTTTATTCACAGTAATACAGATGAACAAAACGTTCAAAGAGATAAAACACACTGAAGATGGTGTCACAAAAAAAACACAGATATAACTACTTTGTATGTTTCTTGTGAATATAAGATAGTACTAGGAAGAGTAGATTACACATGTTCTCGTATACATCAATTGGTAAAGCTGAAATATAAGTTTAAGAAATCATTAAAATGTCTTTCTCTTACGAATATCATATGCATATTTAATATCCCAGGTTCTTATGAACTGCGCTTCACCTGAACTTCTTAAAAATGAAATTGGGTTGTTACTATCAAGTTTTTCAATCATGCCAATTGATTAATAATGCAAATTGACCGTATCAGTAACTGCTGATTATAAGAAAAAAATTTAAGAGGCATAAAACTTCTACGGTCAAGCTTGAGCTACACAGGTACCTAAATGTGTGATCAATTTGGGTCTTTTTCACTACACAGGGGTTTATAAATTGGTACAAATGAAATTATTAATACAAGAAACCCCATAAAACGAAACAAATCGACAATTATTTCTAGTAGAGATACATAAATCAAAGTCAATAATCATAAATGAGAGTTATTATGAAAACGGTTTGTGAAAAAAAAGTTATACTCTTTGGATAACCCGTTGCCAGCTCTTTGAATAACTCTTTGGTTGCTAATAAAAAATTCAGTGGTTGCATTCCAAAGAGTATAGGTAAGATGGTTAATACATTGGAAGAGATTAACTTTTTGAGCAACAACTTGACTGGGTGTTTGCCTCCTGAAGCTGGTGTCCTAAAGAATTTAACTGTTCTCTCTGTGGCTTCAAACAAGTTGGTTGGGAGCTTACCAGAGTGTTTTTATGGTTGGATGAATGTGGAGGAGCTGGATGTATCAGAAAATGAGTTAACAGGAAGTGTTCCTGGGACTATCTGCAATTTGCAAAACTTGAGAAACTTCACATTTTCAGATAACTATTTCAAGAATGAGGCACCTGAATGTGTTCCGGCTTCTAACAAGGATGGTGATGTTGTGATTTTGGATGATAGCGATAATTGTTTATCCAACAGACCTAAACAGAAGAATTCAAACACTTGTGATCCAATTGTTGACAAATTTGTTGATTGTAGTAAGTTCGACTGCAATGGTGTTGGATCACCTGCACCTTCGACCCCTTCAACCCCAGCAACACCTTCAACTCGCGGTTTGTATGAGTTCGCCCAGTTTGCACTCGTTGGGAATTTAATGGGAAGTGATGGGATGCGTTGGGAAAATTTGAATGATGGCACAAATGGAATGAAAGAAGTCTTAATTATCATGCTCGTAGAGTGGTTGATCATAGTGCTTTGCTTTGCATTTTATTTTTATCAAGTTACATCTTTGGGCAGTGGAGTTAAAAAACACGCTCTCTTTTTTCGAAGGCCAAGTATGCTGCAGAGGCATGACTCAAAAGTGTTTCCTGATCAGATAGACAAACCTGATGTATCCCAAGAGGTAACCTTGTTCCATTCACAAATGTTTCTTGTTGTCATATAAAATTACATGATGCACATGTTCACCTGCAATACCAAGGTCACTACAGAGTTCTCGGAAAGACTTCTAATTCTCAGCGCCAACTGATTTTTTCATAGAGATGTTTGTGGTTCCTAAGGGACTTGTCCATGTTCAGAAGAACGTCGGGCTGGGGAAGGCCACTACTATGAATGCTTTCAGTAGCCATTTGCCTGGGACTGTCATCCTTAGCACTATCT
>JAJJMC010005106.1:0-5000 GCA_023531435.1 Papaver californicum
TATGGTCGAAAGAAAAAATCTCTATTTGATGGGGCTTCTTCCTATACCTATGAATTCCATTGGACCCAGAAATGATACATCGGAAGAATCTTTTTGGTCTTCCAATATTAATAGGTTGATTGTTTCGCTCCTCTATCTTCCAAAAGGGAAAAAGATCTCTGAGAGTTGTTTCATGGATCCGAAAGAGAGTACTTGGGTTCTCCCAATAACGAAAAAGTGTATCATGCCTGACTCTAACTGGGGTTCGCGGTGGTGGAGGAACCGGATCGGAAAAAGGTGGAATTCTAGTTGTAAGATATCTAAGGAAACCGTAGCTGGAATTGAGATCTCATTTAAAGAGAAAGATATCAAATATCTGGAGTTTCTTTTTGTATCCTATACGGATGATCCGATCCGCAAGGACCATGATTGGGAATTGTTTGATCGTCTTTCTCTGAGGAAGAAGCGAAACATAATCAACTTGAATTCGGGCCAGCTATTCGAAATCTTAGTGAAACACTGGATTTGTTATCTCATGTCTGCTTTTCGTGAAAAAAGACCAATTGAAGTGGAGGGTTTCTTCAAACAACAAGGAGCTGAGTCAACTATTCAATCAAATGAGATTGAACATGTTTCCCATCTCTTCTCGAGAAACAAGTGGGGTATTTCTTTGCAAAATTGTGCTCAATTTCATATGTGGCAATTCCGCCAAGATATCTTCGTTAGTTGGGGGAAGAATCTGCACGAGTCGGATTTTTTGAGGAACGTATCGAGAGAGAGTTGGATTTGGTTAGACAATGTGTGGTTGGTAAGCAAGGATCGGTTTTTTAGCAAGGTACGGAATGTATCGTCAAATATTCAATATGATTCCACAAGATCTATTTTCGTTCAAGTAACGAATTCTAGCCAATTGAAAGGATCTTCTGATCAATCCAGAGACCCTTTCGATTCGATTAGTAATGAGGATTCGGAATATCACACATTGATCAATCAAAGAGAGATTCAACAACTAAAAGAAAGATCGATTCTTTGGGATCCTTCCTTTCTTCAAACGGAACGAACAGAGAGAAAATCAGACCGATTCCCGAAATGCCTTTCTGGATATTCCTCAATGTCCCGGCTATTCACGGAACGTGAGAAGCAGATGAATAATCATCTGCTTCCGGAAGAAATCGAAGCAATTCTTGGGAATTCTACAAAATCAATTCGTTCCTTTTTCTCTGACAGATGGTCAGAACTTCATCTGGGTTCGAATCCTACTGAGAGGTCCACTAGAGATCATAAATTGTTGAAGAAAGAACAAGATGTTTCTTTTGTCCCTTCCAGACGATCGGAAAATAAAGAAATGGTTGATATATTCAAGATAATTACGTATTTACAAAATACCGTCTCAATTCATCCTATTTCATCAGATCCGGGATGTGATATGGTTCCGAAGGATGAACCGGATATGGCCAGTTCCAATAAGATTTCATTCTTGAACCAAAATCCATTTTTTTCTTTCTTTCATCTATTCCATGACCGAAACAGGGGGGGGTACACGTTACACCGCGATTTTGAATCAGAAGAGAGATTTCAAGAAATGGCAGATCTATTCACTCTATCAATAACCGAGCCGGATCTGGTGTATCATAAGGGATTTTCCTTTTCTATTGATTCCTACGGGTTGGATAAAAAAAAATTATTGAATGAGGTATTCAACTCCAGGGATGAATCGAAAAAGAAATCTTTCTTGGTTCTACCTCCTATTTTTTATGAAGAGAATGAATCTTTTTATCGAAGGATCAGAAAAAAATCGGTCCGGATCTCCTGCGGGAATGACTTGGAAGATCCAAAACCAAAAAGAGTGGTATTTGCTAGCAACAACATAATGGAGGCAGTCAATCAATATAGATTGATCCGAAATCTGATTCAAATCCAATATAGCACCTATGGGTACATAAGAAATGTATCGAATCGATTCTTTTATGGAATTCAAAGGGATCAAATAGGAAATGATACTCTGAATCATAGAACTATAATGAAATATACGATCAACCAACATTTATCGAATTTGAAAAAGAGTCAGAAGAAATGGTTCGATCCTCTTATTTCTCGAACCGAGAGATCCATGAATCGGGATCCTAATGCATATAGATACAAATGGCCCAACGGGAGCAATAATTTCCAGGAACATTTGGAACATTTCGTTTCTGAGCAGAAGAGCCGTTTTCAAGTAGTGTTCGGTCGATTACGTATTAATCAATATTCGATTGATTGGTCCGAGGTTATCGACAAACAAGATTTGTCCAAGTCACTTCTCTTTTTGTCCAAGTCACTTCTCTTTTTGTCTAAGTCACTTCCTTTTTTCTTTGTGAGTATCGGGAATATCCCCATTCATAGGTCCGAGATCCACATCTATGAATTGAAAGGGCCGAATGATCAACTCTGCAATCAGTTGTTAGAATCAATAGGTGTTCAAATCGTTCATTTGAATAAATTGAAACCCTTCTTATTGGATAATCGTGATACTTCCCAAAAATCGAAATTCTTGATCAATGGAGGAACAATATCACCGTTTTTATTCAATAAGATACCAAAGTGGATGATTGACTCATTTCATACTAGAAATAATCGCAGGAAAGACTTTGATAACACCGATTCCTATTTCTCAATGATATCCCACGATCGAGACAATTGGCTGAATCCCGTGAAACCATTTCATAGAAGTTCATTGATCTCTTCTTTTTATAAAGCAAATCGACTTCGATTCTTGAATAATCCACATCACTTCTGGTTCGATTGTAACAAAAGATTCCCTTTTTATGTGGAAAAGGCCCGTATCAATAATTATGATCTTACGTATGGACAATTCCTCAATATCTTGTTCATTCGCAACAACATTTTTTCTTTGTGCGTCGGTCCAAAAAAACATGTTTTTTTGGAGAGAGATACTATTTCATCAATCGAGTCACAGGTATCTAACATATTCATACCTAACGATTTTCCACAAAGTGGTGACGAAAGGTATAACTTGTACAAATCTTTCCATTTTCCAATTCGATCCGATCCATTCGTTCGTAGAGCTATTTACTCGATCCCAGACATTTCTGGAACACCTCTAACAGAGGGACAAATAGTCAATTTTGAAAGAACTTATTGTCAACCTCTTTCAGATATGAATCTCTCTGATTCAGAAGGGAAGAACTTGCATCAGTATCTCAATTTCAATTCAAACATGGGTTTGATTCACACTCCATGTTCTGAGAAATATTTACCATCCGAAAAGAGGAAAAAACAGAGTCTTTGTCTAAAGAAATGCGTTGAGAAATGGCAGATGTATAGAACCCTTCAACGAGATAGTGCTTTTTCAAATCTCTCAAAATGGAATCTGTTACAAACATATATGCCATGGTTCCTTACTTCGGCAGGGTGCAAATATCTAAATTTCACCCTTTTAGATACTTTTTCAGACCTATTGCCGATACTAAGTAGCAGTCAAAAATTTGTATCCGTTTTTCATGATATTATGCATGGATCAGATACATCATGGCCAATTCCTCAGAAAAAATTGTGGGCGATTCTTCCACAATGGAATCCGATAAGTGAGATTTCGAGTAAGTGTTTACATAATCTTCTTCTGTCCGAAGAAATGATTCATCGAAATAATGAGTCACCCGTTCCATTGATATGGATACATCTGAGATCACCAAATGCTCGGGAGTTCCTCTATTCAATCCTTTTCCTTCTTCTTGTTGCTGGATATCTCGTTCGTACACATCTTCTCTTTGTTTCCCGGGCCTCTAGTGAGTTACAGACAGAGTTCGAAAAGATCAAATCTTTGATGATTCCATCATACATGATTGAGTTGCGAAAACTTCTGGATAGGTATCCTACATCTGAACTGAACTCTTTCTGGTTAAAGAATCTCTTTCTAGTTGCTCTGGAACAATTAGGAGATTCTCTAGAAGAAATACGGGGTTCTGCTTCTGGTGGCAACATGCTATTGGGTGGTGGTCCCACTTATGGGGTCAAATCAATACGTTCTAAGAAGAAATATTTGAATATCAATCTCATCGATATCATAAGTATCATACCAAATCCCATCAATCGAATCACTTTTTCGAGAAATACGAGATATCTAAGTCGTACAAGTAAAGAGATCTATTCATTGATAAGAAAAAGAAAAAACGTGAACGTTGATTGGATTGATGATAAAATAGAATCCTGGGTCGCGAACAGTGATTCGATTGATGATGAAGAAAGAGAATTCTTGGTTCAGTTCTCCACCTTAACGACAAAAAAAAGGATTGATCAAATTCTATTGAGTCTGACTCATAGTGATCATTTATCAAAGAATGACTCTGGTTATCAAATGGTTGAACAACCGGGATCAATTTACTTACGATACTTAGTTGACATTCATAAAAAAGATCTAATGAATTATGAGTTCAATAGATCCTGTTTAGCAGAAAGACGGATATTCCTTGCTCATTATCAGACAATCACTTATTCACAAACCTCGTGTGGGGCTAATAGTTTTCATTTCCCATCTCATGGAAAACCCTTTTCGCTCCGCTTAGCCCTATCCCCGTCTAGGGGTATTTTAGTGATAGGTTCTATAGGAACTGGACGATCCTATTTGGTCAAATACCTAGCGACAAACTCTTATGTTCCTTTCATTACGGTATTTCCGAACAAGTTCCTGGATGACAAGCCTAAAGGTTATCTTATTGATGATATTGATGGTAGTGACAATATCGAGATTGATGCTAGTGACGATATCGATGATGACCTTGATACAGAGCTGCTAACTATGACGAATGCGCTAACTATGTATATGACGCCGAAAAAAGACCGATTTGATATCACCCTTCAATTCGAATTAGCAAAAGCAATGTCTCCTTGCATAATATGGATTCCAAACATTCATGATCTGTATGTGAATGAGTCGAATTACTTATCCCTCGGTCTATTAGTGAACTATCTCTCCAGGGATTGTGAAAGATGCTCCACTAGAAATCTCCTTGTTATTGCTTCGA
>JAJJMC010005111.1:0-44856 GCA_023531435.1 Papaver californicum
AACCCAACTGGAGCAGGATGTGATCTACCTAGGTTCGATAGTGTAAATTTTGTCAAGAGATTTAAGGGTAAAAAAATCATGTTCGTTGGTGACTCACTAAGTAATAACCAGTGGGTGTCTTTTACTTGCATGATTCATGCAGCCCGGCCGAATGCAAAAGTTGCTACTGCCTATGGCATCCCCATGTCATCCGTCAATTTTACGGTTAGTAATAAACCCTCTTATGCTATGTCATTGTGGTACAGTGTATAAATCTATGGGTGATAATATCAGCAACCTGAGTTTGAAACTCGTCAACACCAAATTTTTTATCGATTAAAAAAAAAGATAAACCCTAGTCTAAAAACATCATTCATGCCATATTTGGTTTAAGTAGATTGATTTATAATGATCCCTCATTTCGATTTTTTGTGCAGGAATATGGCATGTCCATACTTTTTAATCATAAACCATTCCTTGTTGAGTTAGAGGAAAAACCTGACGAACGGGTTCTAAAGATCGACACCATTAGCAGTGGTGATCCGTGGAAAGAAGTAGATGTTGTGATCTTCAACACTTGGCATTGGTGGTTCCACAAAGGAAGATTACAACAGTAAGAAGCTTATATATTGTAATTATATGGAAAACATGCCATAGCTTTAGACAATCCAAATTAGTCGAATTTCTTATAAGTTTTTGATTATATTTTTTTTTTATTTGTTTGAAGTTGGGACAGAATTCAGGAAGGAAACAAGACATACAAAGATATAGCTGATCGTTTGGCTGCTTTTGCAAAAGGATTAACCACTTGGTCAACATGGGTTGACAAAAATATTGACCCCAACAAAACTCAAGTTTTCTATCAAGGAATTTCTCCTACTCATATGAAGTAAGTTAGCTCATATTTTCAACAGGATGCGTGGTTTGTATTATACACGAATTTCTCTAAACTGCGACTACTTTATTTATTTTTTGTATGGTAGGGGAGAGGAATGGGGATTTCCACACACGAGTTGTGCAGATCACACAACACCATTTAATGGTACCACATATCCTGGAACTCCAGAACCTGGAGTGGCTGTGCTCAAGGAAATATTAAGTAAGATGTCGACTCCTGTAACTTTATTGGACGTGACAACCATGTCACAACTAAGAAAAGATGCTCATCCATCACATTACGCCAAGAAAGATCGAACTGCTCGTGATTGTGGTCATTGGTGTGTTGCTGGTGTACCAGATACTTGGAATCGTCTTCTTTATGCATCTTGAGATCATAAGATACGAGTTTGTAAACAGCCCTTTTCATCATATCTTCGCATGTAACTGCAGTAATCATATCTTCGCATGTAACTGCAGTAGCATTCAAGTAATATCCTTTGATTTTACCTATTTCGGCGTAAATGTAACAACAACGCCTTCAACTCATTTTCATCACCATCTCCTTCCACAAATACCTTTAATATACGGTAATTCAAGTAACGAACACAAGCGTTTCATACAGATTTGCTAATTCGGCACCTAGGTCCACTTTACATATTGGTTTCCACCCACTGTAATCAATCTCCATCTCAAATACACCATAGCAATCGGACCGTGACGCTCCGTAAAATGAGATACATACGATCCATGTAATAGAGAGTAAAGTGTGAGTCCATGTTTATAATTAAGTGTGTGAGGAGCACGAGTGTGTCTATAGAGAGTAAAGTGTTGAGTATATATACTCATGTCCTGCCTCTGTAATAAGTTGAACCATTCATCTAATCAAATTCAATGATTAAATCGTCTTAGTAGAAATTTAGATTCTATCAAATCCAACATGATATCAGTCCCATAAATTTTAATTTCTGAGGGCATCGATCATAATCTTCCATTATTTCTTTGTCTATGAATCATCTTCAAAGCTCCTGCTTCTTTAACAAACCTTTCTAAATCTAATCAATTCAACAACTCTCTATCAAATCTAACACCATGCACTCTTTAAAATATTCTGGTGCGGACCTATATTTTCGAATTTCATAGCTAAGTCGTGACGTTTTTCGTACTTGTTGAGCAATACTAAAGTAATAAAAAGTAATGCCTGTGATCCAATTGAAACAACCATTCCAGATAACACAATTGCTGCCAAGGAGGCTAAAATTAAGCGTAACATATCCACAGAGTCTCCATGAACCTGTTTTCGAAGAATAAACTGCCATCATACAATTATAAGTTACAAATTCATTTCTCCAAAGAAATATAATTTCATAGTTGAGTGATTTGTATGGACTGAAAGCGAAATAGAATCACCAATAAGTAGAAGAACTCCAATTCATGTTTTCTTTTTTGAATGGAGGTGGTGGAGGAATGGATTTGTAATATTTTGTGGAAGGATTGTAAATATAACGAGTTCTGGTGTGACCAGAAAGCCGATGGCACAAAAGATTACAAGATTGTTCAATGTGTAATCCAAGTGGTCGTTCATTCTCTTGGATTACAAAATGGACATTAGTACTACTGAATTTGGCTTTATCAAGTAAAAGCATACGGTAAGTTGGGATATGTTGTTGTTGTTATGCCAGCAACAAGTCCACCGTAATCTATATGGTATTATCTTCCATGAAGGGGAATATGTGCATATCAAGGGGAATATATGCATATCCTATATATGCTTCTATATGGTATTATCTTCTATTAAGTAACAGATTCTATGGTATATCTGTTGATATTATTCTACCGGATTATATTGCATATGCATTCATAACATATCTTGTAATCTTCTCTATATATGGTTGTAATCTTCATCAATACAATTATCCAATAAAAATAACAATTTCTTCTCATTTGGTATCAGAGTAAAAGATCCAAAAACCCACGCAAACACATAATAAATGGCTGCAAACACCAATATGCTACAACAGATTCACATCAACAATCTTGTTAACATCAAACTCAAAGAAACAAATTACATATTGTGGAAGACACAGTTTAAACCTTTGTTAAGAGGTTATAATATACCTGGTTTCATTGATGGAACATTTGAAAAAACCCCAAAGCATTTACCAAATCAAAGTGAAGTAAACCCTCAGTTTACAAAGTTTGAAGAGAAAGACAACATATTAATGGGATGGCTCCTATCATCACTAACTGAGGGAGTTATGGATGGGGTTGTTGGTCTTAATACATCTCAGGAAATCTGGGAAGCTTTAGAAGAAAGGTTTGCTCTAAACAATCAGGCACATCAAATGCACCTAAAAAGAGAATTACACAACTTGCGCAAAGGTAACCTTTCTATGCATGGTTACATATCTAAAGAAAAAACATTGTTCAACTCTTTAACTGCATCAGGAGTGTTGATCATTGAAGATGACAAGAAACAATCCATAATGAATGGATTGAATCAGGCATATGATCCAATAGTGACTTCACTAAGCACAATTGACAACCTAAGTACCAAAAATTCTATGCGCAGCTGTTAACATATGACATGCGCTTAGAGAAGAAACTAGCTCTATTGCAGGATCCATTGGCAACGTTGCAACACATACAAACTCCAGATTTCAACCCAGACAAGAGAACAAAAATTACATACAAAGAAGTCAGTTCCAGCAACATACTTCAAGTTATCAACCAGAAAGGTTTCACCAATCTGATCAAGTCACATGCTAGATTTGTAGTAAACCAGGCCACATAGAAAAAAAGTGCTGGTTCCGTTACAAAGAAGATAGATGGAATAGACATCAACATAAGCCGACAGCTTATATAGCTTTGCCATGGGGTGCAACAGATAGTAGCTGGATTCCAGACTCTGGTGCAACTCATCACCTGACAGCTGATATGGGAGCATTGTATGTAAACCATGAATATGATGGCACAGAAGGAGTTCATGTAGGAAATGGTAATTCACTCCAAATATCCAATGTTGGTAAGGCTTCTTTCACACACAACAATCGCAACTTCTATCTAAACAATGTTCTCCATATCCCTTCTATAAAAGCAAATCTTCTGTCAGTAGCTAAATTTTGTGAAGATAATCACGTATGCTTTGTTTTTTACTCAAGTTTCTTTCTTGTTAAGGATCTGCGCATAGGGAGAACTCTTCTGCAAGGCAAGAATGAGAATGGGCTCTATGTTCTTGATGGTGTTCAGTAAATAAAATCAACAAAACCATCTGCATACCTTTCTGCTTCACTTCCTGTCTGGCACCAACGTCTAGGTCATCCTCAATTGCGCACAGTTTCTACAATCATCAAAAGATTTTCATTACCTGTCAAAAATAAAGAGTTTCAATATAGTCATTCATGTCATTTAAGCAAAAGTAGAAAAATTCCATTCTCCATTAGTACTACAGTGTATGTCAAACCTCTAAGTTTGGTTGGGTCTGATTTATAGGTTTCCCCTCATCTATCAAAAAATAGGTTTCATTATTATTTGCTTTTAATAGATGCATACTCTCACTATACTTGGATATACCCTCTAGTCAGAAAATCAGATGCTCTTCAAGTTTTTGTTCATTGGAAAAAGAAGATTGAAAATCAGTTAAATCACACCCTCAAAGTTTTCCAATCTGATAATGGTGGAGAATACAAAAAATTCACAGCCTTCCTAAACTCCTGTGGTGCAATACACAGGTTTTCATGTCCACACACTTCAGCCCAAAATGGCTTAGCTAAACGCAGAATCAGGCATATGACTGAGTCTGGACTAGCATTATTGTTTCATGCTTCTATGCCATCTACTTACTGGTCAGAAGCATTCTCAACCGTTTGTTTTTTGATCAACAGGTGTCCTGCTTCAAAAAACATGACAAGAAACCAGATTACCCTTTTCTTAAAGTGTTTGAATGTCTCTGCTACCCAAGTCTTAGAACCCACAATTCTAATAAGCTACAACCAAGATCCCTTCCCTGTGTCTTCATAGGCTACATTGGTCCTCACAAGGGTTATCTTTGTCTAAACATTCCAACCCAAAGAGTCTATATGTCTAGACATGTAAAGTTTGAAGAAGCCGATTCCCATTTGAAGCCATGCAGAAGGCTCCAACTGTGCAAGCAAAAAACAAGGTAAGCAATTCAACCTCAATCTTGTCTTCTCACCCATTCAGAAGGAATGCCCTGTCAAATGAGATCCAACAGGTTTATCTATTCACTGCACCACCTGCAACAGATACCAATAATAATACAGAACTCAGTGTCCCGGCAACAATATCACCACCAACAACCAATGAGGCCATTTCTGAGGAAAAACCATCCACAACACACCACCAAATGGTTACAAGAGAAAAAAAAAGGCATCTCAAAACCTATTCAGAAGTTATGTCTAACTACAACAAAACATCCACTTGAGACTTCTGAGTTCATGGCTCCTACATGCTACAACAAGGCAAACCAGATTCCAGCCTGGAGACATTCCATGGATGATGAATATAATGCACATATGCGCAATGGTACTTAGTCATTGGTTCCTTTTATACACGGCATGAATATGGTGGGTTCCAAATAGGTGTTTAGAGTCAAACAAACATCTGATGGTAAAGTAGATCGTTATAAGTCCAGGTTGGTTGAAAAAGGTTATCACCAACAAGAAGGGGTCGACTATGGAGAGACATACAACCCAGTGGTAAATTCGTGCACAATAAGGCTAGTATTGTCTATTACCCCTATGCACAACTGGCAACTGCGTCAATTGGATGTTCAAAATGCGTTTTTGCATGGGGAGCTGCAAGAACAGGTGTACATGAAACAAACTCCAATTACACAGACAAGGCCTTTCCTAACCATGTTTGCAGGCTACATACAGCTCTTTATGGCTTAAAACAGGCACATATAGTTTGGTTCTTTAAACTCAGTGCATATCCTTTAAGCAAAACCTTCAAGGCTTCAATAGCTGACAACTCTTTCTTTGTCAGGAAAACAACTACTCACACATTATACATCTTAATTTATGTGGATGATATAATTGTAACAGGCTATGATGCAGGTACTCTCAATCAGTTAATAAGTGATTTAAGTGAAGCTTTTTGCAGTAAAGGACATGGACTACTTGTCTTACTTCCTTGGAATTGAAGTATTACATCAAAACAAATCACTAATTCTGAGTCAACAGAAATACATTGCAGATCTATTATAACGCACAAAGCTTGAAGGCATCAAACCAATGACCACACCACTTTGTCCACAAATGAAGCTACAGAAGCAAGGCACATCAAAATTTAGTGATCCGTCAACATACAGAAGCGTTGCTGGAGATTTACAATACCTCCATCTGACAAGACCAGATATCTCTGTTGCAGTTAACAAAGCTTGCCAGTATATGCAGGATCCTTACAATGAACATTGGGAACTCATCAAAAGAATACTAAGGTATCTAAAACACACAATCACATACGGCTTACACATCAACAGAACTTCAAACTTGTCCATTCAAGCCTATTCAAATGATGATTGGGTAGGAAATATTGATGACATAAGATCAACAGGTTACTGCAACTACTTTGGAGGTAATCTCATCTTCTGGAGTGCAAGAAAACAGAAAACAATTTCAAAATCTAGTACAGAAGCAGAATATAGAGGTGTGGCAATTGCAACTTCAAAGCTCATTTGGATACAGTCATTACTCAAAGAACTGGGAATCACTACAGCACCACTAGTCCCATGGTGTGACAACTTAGGGGCAACATATTTAATTGCTAATCCTGTGTTCCATGCATCCACCAAACGTGTTGAGATTGATTACCACTTTGTCAGGGAAAGAGTGGCCAACAAAGAGTTCCAAGTACGATTCATATCTTCCAAGGATCAAATAGCATACATATTCACAAAGGGTTTAGTGTCAAACAGATTTCAATACTTAAGAAGCAAGTTGAATGTCGACAAGCTCCCCTTCAACTTGAGGGGAAGTGTTATGCCAACAACAAGTCCACCGTAATATATATGGTATTATCTTCCATTAAGGGGAATATGTGCATATCAAGGGGAATATATGCATATCATATATATGCTTCTATATGGTATTATCTTCTATTAAGTAACAGATTCTATGGTATATCTGTTGATATTATTCTTCCATATTCTATGGCATATGCATTCATAACATATCTTGTAATCTTCTGTATATATGGATGTAATCTTCAGCAATATAATTATCTAATAACAATAAAAAATTCTTCTCACTGTTGTTCTTCATTAGTAGGTGCTAACAGTGAAAATACAATCCAGATATTGAAAGTTTGTTGTTTTTGTATGTGTTGAGATTAGTCCCACATTGGATGGAGAACTAAAGATCCTGGATTTATAAGTCTTGGGCAACCCTAACCTTGTAAGCCGGTTTTCGAGGTTAGTTAGGCTCATGGACTTCAATATGGTATCAGAGCCAGGTTCAGGCCTATATACGTGGGGTGTAGGCTGAATGAATGGTCACATGTACACCGAATGAATGGTCACTCGTATATAGGTCCACGTGTTAGGCCGAATAACTGGCCTTACACGTGAGGGAGCGTGTTGAGATTAGTCGCACATTGGATGAATAACTAAAGATCCTTGGGTTTATAAGTCTTGGGCAACCCTAACCTTGTAAGCCGGTTTTCGAGGTTAGTTAGGTCCATGGACTTCAATATGGTATCACAGCTAGGCCCAGGCCTGTACGTGGGGTGTAGGCCGAATTACTGGCCATCCGTGACCGAATGACTGGTTACCTGTACACCGACCGAATGACTGGTCACTCGTATATAGGTCCACGTGTTAGGCCGAATGACTGACCTTACACGTGAGGGGGCGTGTGAGATTAGTCCCACATTGTATGGGAAACTAAAGATCCTAGGGTTTATAAGTCTTGGGCAACCCTAACCTTGTAAGCTAGTTTTCGAGGTTAGTTAGGCCCATGGACTTTAATAGTATGAAATATGAATCGTAGATGAGTGAATACCAAAGTTTTGATACAGGTTTGAGAACAAGCAGAGTTTTCACTAGTAACCACAAGAGAATATTAATCAAAAGATCACTATTATTGACTACTAAAGATGTTGATGATCAATTTGATGAAATAGAAAACAACCTTTGGAGAATTTTCTCTATATTTTCACATATCTTAAATACAAGGATTACAAGACTACATATATATGTACAACATTTCCTAGAATAGGAAGATATTAATAATAGGAAATCATGGAATTTGATTCCCTAAATATAGTCTTTTCCATATCAATATTTCTAACACTCCCCTTCAAATGGAATAGTAGGATCACCAATATTGAGCTTGCACAAAACCTCTCTGAAAATCCTCCCATTTACGGCCTTAATGAGAATATCTCCTAGTTGATCTTCATAACGTACAAAAGGAAGAACGATAATTTCATTCTCCAATTTCTCCTTGATAAAGTGACGATCAACCTCAACATGTTTCGTGCGGTCATGCTGTATTGGATTCTCTGAAATACTAATGGCTGCACGGTTGTCACACATCAACTTGCATGCTCCTTTCACCGCAAACCCAATCTCTGATAGCAACTTTCATAAACACAACACCTCTGTCAGACCTCGAGTTATCCCTCAGAATTTCTCCTTAGCACTTGAAAGTGACATAACTTCTGCTTCTTACTCTTCCGGGTGACTAAGTTCCCTCTAACCAAAGTGAAGTAACCTGAAGTTGACCTCCTGTCCATCGGACTACCTGCCCAGTCGGCATCTGTATATGCTTCTAAATCCAAGTGCAAATTCTTTCGGAACAGAACTCCACTGCCTGGAGACCCCTTCAGATATCGAGAATCCTCAAGGCACCTCCATGTGATCAGCTTGTGGCTCATGCATAAACTGACTCAAAACACCTAATGCATACGCAATATCAGGTCGTATGTGAAAAAGGTGAATTCGTTTCCCTACCAGATACTGATTTCGAGTACGATATGTCGGTTCTTCCCATCCACTATCTTCAACCCATGATTCACCATAATAGGTGTATTTACAGGCTTACAGTCGAGCAGACTGTCTCAACTAAAAAAATCCAGTATGTACTTTCTTTGAGAAATAAATATACCTCCTTTTGAACGTAGTACCTCGATCCCCAGAAAATACTTGAGCTTTCCCAAGTCTTTTATTTCATACTCCTGAAAATAAATTCCTCCTGAGCTGAGATATCTCCTCAGAATCATCTCATGTAATAATCATATCATCAACATAGATAATCAAACATGTCACCCGGCCTTTTCTTCTCTTGAGGAACAATGTCTGGTCTGAATTGCTCTGCTTGTAGCCATACTTTTTTATAACAAATGTAAACCTTCCAAACTATGATCTAGGTGACTGTTTCAAAACGTATAAGTCCTTCTTCAATTTACATACATCTGAATCTCGAAATCCTGACTTGAAGCCTTGAGGTGGCTCCATATAAAATTCCTCCTTTAGATCGCCATGCAAGAATACATTTGTTACATCAAACTGATGGAGTATCCAATCACGATTAGCTACTATTGAAAACAAGACTCTAATAGTGTCAATTTTAGCAATCAGAGAAAAAGTTTCTGAATATTCGATACCGTATGTCTGAGTATAGACTTTAGCTACCAATCTCTCATTGTACCTCTAGACTGATCCATCCGCATGGTGCTTCACATTGAACAACCATTGACATCCAACTGCTCTCTTTCCATGTGGTAGAACACACTTTTCCCAAGTCTTGTTCTTTTCTAATGCCCCCATCTCTACTTTCATAGCCTGACACCACTCTGGATTCTCAAGCGCTTCCTTATGTTCTAGGAACCTCCTGAGTGTATATAATTGCAACAAAGGCATGTGAAATTGGTGATAAGCTCCCCCTGGATAAGTTCGCTACTGGGTACCGACTGGCTTTTAGACTGTACTCCGGTTCATACAGAATATGAGGAATGTCTTTGGTTCTCCGTGCTGGCAACACATACTTCTCTTGAGTTGGTTCAACCGTCTCATGTACTGTTACGACCTCTGTACTAGATTAGAGTTATGTGCGGAAGAGTGAGTATATGAAACACAAGCCACAATAGAAACACTAACCTCAGGGATATTAACCGGGAGTGACGTGTCCAAGTCATCAGAAACTTGTACTATGGGAGTCAACGTATCGGTGGTTCCGCCTACCTGCTCTGTTGGGATTGTTTCGGGCCACATTGGACTGCTCAACCAATCTAATGGATCAGTAGGACTCAATCAATCTAATGGATCACTAGGAATCTCCCCATGGACAGTAGATTGGGTGGAATAGTAGGACTCATTTTCAAGAAAATCGCAATCCATCATGGTATATATACGATGACTGCGAGGATTATAGCAACGGTAGCCTTTTTGGTGGATCCCATACCCCACAAAGACACATTTAATAGAGCAAGGATCAAACTTAGAGCGTTTTGTTTTAGGAATATGGACAAAAACAGAACATCCAAAAATACGAGGTTTGAGTGTCAAGGTTGTCGGAACACTCATATGAATGGATAAGGCTTGAAGCGGAGTTTGAAGATTTAATACCTTAGTGGCTAACCGATTAAGGAGATACACTGAGGTTGCAACCGCTTCAGGCCAAAAAGAGGTGGGAACATGTGACTCGAGCATAATTGCTCTTGTCACTTCAGGAATGTGATGATTCTTCCTTTCCACTACGCCATTTTGTTGTGGGGTATTCGGCCAAGAAGTCTGATGAATTATACGTTTTTCTTGGAAGAACGACTTAAGAGTAAAATTGATAAATTTTCTTCCGTTATCCGAACGGAATACCTGAATCTGGGTATGAAACTGAGTTTGAACTAAGTTGTGAAATCTATAAATTTAGACGGAACTTCAGATTTATGTTTGACAAAATATACCCAAGTCATCCGAGAAAAATCATCTATAAAGAGCACAAAATACTTGAAACCACTATTTAGCATGCATACACCGTTATTCGGGGTGGGACCCCATACGTCTGAATGAATCAGGGAAAACACATACTTAGCTCTAAAATCAGACTGTGAATAAGACTGTTTATGACTCTTATAAAGTATACATGTCTCACAAGACATTTTTTTATTAGATAGAAACAACTTAGGAAATAATGTATAAAGATACCCTGCAGATGAATGCCCCAACCTTTGATGCCACAACAATTGTTGCCTGTCAACTGTCCCGTGAGCAAGCGTTGCAGTTCCATGTTGAGACACTTCATCCACATAGTACAATCCCTGATGCTCAGCACCACGTCCAATGACTCTCCCCGAATGAATATCCTGTAATAAACAGAAACTCGGATACATTAGTACCATACAGTTCATCTCTTTTGTCACATGACTAATAGAGAGTAACTTGCCAGACAAATTTGGCACATAAATACAGTTCTGTAATTCTAGTGTTGGAGACAGTGCAATAGTTCCCGCTCCATGAACCTGTGAGAGATCTCCATTTGCACTATGAATCATTTCCCTATTCGGTACCGAATGACTAATAAAATCATTTCTTTCATATGTCATAGTGTCTGTAGCGCCACAATCAAATAACGACCATTAGTTTTGTTAGGTTCAGATACCCGAGCTGCAAAGGGATGAGGGGTACAGGTCAACTTCCCAAAAAAAGACATACCTGGCTGCCCCCCTTCCCATTTTCGTCTCCCTTTTCTCCTCCTTGGTTGCCAATCGCCGTCGTGGCCATGTTCTCGACGTATATCCCCTCCTTCCGTTGGCTCCTCCAGCCTTCGGGAAACCCAATCAACTGATAACACTCCTCCTTGCTATGACGGAATTTTCCACAGTGACTACACCACATGTTTTTCTGGTCAACGTCGCCGCTGCGAGATGATTTCCATCTACCGGCGACTGATTACAGCTTGTTGGTGTAGCTCGTTACAGCGGCGGTGTAATTTCCCTCTTCTGGGCGAGGTGTGAAGAAGAATCCAGATCTGATTCTGATGCCGTAGGTGACAGTTGATGGTTCAATGTCCCTCTTTGCAACACCCTTAACGTGCCTCCGGTCCCTCTCTAATCGTATAGTGGCATATGCGGATTCCACCTAAGGTAATGGTTTTCTCGAAGCAGATCTCGTTTTTCTTGATCAAATTCGTCACTGACAGCATTCAGAAACTGGTATAAGTTGGTTTCTACTTGCTTTGTGTTCCATATTTTTATATCCTATGGATATTTCATAGGATTTGGATCACGTAACTCAATGTCCCTTTATAGCCTCTGTAATTTACCGTATAGAGTTTCAAGGGAATCAATTCCTATTTTGGTGTTGTTTGCTCGAACGATTAAATCGAACAGTTGAACGCCATCTTTTCCCTTAATGTAATTTGCAAAAAGCCTCCTCCAGAGTTCTTTTGCAGTCGGGAATTCGGCATACTGCTGCACCATATCCGGCTCCATATTATCTAGCATCCACGAACAGACGATTAAATCACTTTTTCCCACTGTGGGTAATCAGAATCATCGGTTCCAGGTGGCTCCGAAACGCCTGTGAGGTGATGTAGCTTCCCTTGGACGTCAATCTTCATACAGATCAACCAAGATCACAGAGAGTAATTTTTATCATTGATTTTTATACTCAGATGAATAGTAGGAACAGACTGCTTCTGCGTGTTGTTGTTTGATTGTGGTAGGTTTGAGAGTAGTGCCGCCAATTGAGACGCTAACGTCGTATCTGTTGTAGAGGGTTCGCCGGTATGGACGCTACCGTCTTCAGATCCTTCCATGACTGGAACAATACTGATGAACGATTGGTAGATGATGAACGTCGAGGAAGATCGATTGTTAATTGATCGAAAAATCCTGCTCTGATACCATGATGAAATAGAAAACAATCTTTGGAATATTTTCTCTATATTTTCACATATCTTGAATACATGGATTACAAGGCTATTCATATCTGTACAATAATTCTTAGAATATGAAGATATTAACAATAGGAAATTACAGATATTATGTTATCTGATTCCCTAAATATAATTCTTTCCATATTAATATTTCTAACACAGTTTTCACCATTATCTGTTGAAATACTCCTCATCATCTTGCGCATGCTGGAGATTAAAAAAGAAAAAAGTCATTTGTGATGAACTCGTTAGGGTTTTATTATATACATGGCACTCCACAAAACTTGAACAATTAGGAAACTGCTTTGAAATCTTAATATGGTAAAGCCTTCTTTAATTTTTTAGCGTTTTAATTATTTATTTTAATCTTCTTTTTTTTATACGTGAAAGCCGGCCCAAATTCAACCCGAACCCACCCAGATATTGATCCACGGTCAGACCCACTCCGATAAACCCATCCGTACAATTACATTAATTTGAATACAAACATTTACAATCAAGCCTATTTACTAAAAAAAAAAAAGACAACAAAACAGGCCTAATAGACAGGCACATCATAACTGTCCAGTTTCACTCAATGGTTTGCTACTAGAATGGCAGAGAAGAATACATTAATATTTTTATATCATTGCCGTATCTCTTATATACAATACGATATTGTATCATTAGTTTACACTGTCTCGTAATAATAATAGTTGTTTCGTTACATCCCAAATAGAGTTATATTTAGTAGAAAACAGACAGTATGAATTAAGAAAAAAAGATTGATGGGAAGAAAATACAGGATTTTTAGTTCCTGTTTCATTTCTAATTTTTATTACATCGAACCCTCGTCCATATATATATATATATATAAGATTACAGTTTAAGGGATAAGTGTCATCGTAATTTAATCATTATTTACAAATAGGTAACACCTATCTACATACGTGTCATTCGCACATTTAGTTATGTGGATCCCATTAATAGTTTCCGTCTATTTAAACATTAATTTGGTGGTCAGCCACGCCGATGTTACGTAACTCTTTTTTTGGATGATCACCATGGCAAGTGTGTTGTCTTATTAAAATATTATTAAAACAAAGGTATACATTAGTAGTTTTAAAGTGGCGATAATCGTTATGATTCTTCTTTCCGTATCACAGTTGCGTCAGAAAAATTATTTAGGACAAAAGTTGAGCATCACATGAGATCGGTTATCGCTAAAAAAATATTTTTTTCGTCGGAACTGCTCTAAAAAAATCATTTGGGACAGATTCTGAACACTTGGACCTCGGAATGAGGATTGTTGCCTCCACAAATCTCTTCTTTGTCGGAACTGCGTCACGAAAACCACTTGGAACAAAACTTGAACGCTTGCGCCAAGAAAACCCTGGGGACCAAACTTGAACGTCTAAAGCTTATAATAATGTCGATATCGATGAAAATGTCTCCTCGTTAAAAACCTCTCCAGGAAAATCATGTGGGAAAATATCTAACCAGAAGAAAAGAGTACAACGGACGTCGCTCGATAATGGTGTTGGACACCCATATATTTCCTCGTTAAAACCTTGACAAAGAACACCTAGAGGGATAAAACCTTAGTGAAGGAAAAAGAGTACAACGCTTTTAAGTCCAGCCGAAGATTCTATGATTTTACTCCCCCTGAAGTATATATAACTTTTCTTAAAGCGGTATGTGGTGCAAACATTATAAAACTTTCAGAAAAATTGCTTTAAAATTAGCAGTATATGGAGGATTGACTTCCAGGTCTTCTGTCGTATGTACCATTATCACTATACACCTCGCATATAGATCCTATGTCCACTGCACATAAGTTTTAGTTTTCCGCTTTAACTTCAGGTATAACAATGAAAGGCCTCTTGTAACTTCATATTTATCGTAGAATCAATTTTGACCTTTAAAAGTATAACTTGCAAAACAAAAGTTAGAACAACAAGATAATGTATGCATTGTACATGGTACTCCTGGACCATAAAATATTATTTTTATGTATGTAACAAATAGATTGATCACCTCTCACTTAAGAGATCACATAATAATAATGTTAATTTATTAGCACAATAAATACCACGAATATCAAAAATTAGATACTCTAGTTTATACAAATTTTTTTTATGCTAGCATGTTCTCGAACTGCAGGCTGAGAAACTATTTTAGTTGCAACGAGATCTCATAATTTATTTCAAACTTGGATTTTAGCGCTTTTAAGGGCTCTTCAAGAAGCCAAAGATGATATCATCAGTTCATCCGGACTTTAACCTTATACTAAGAACATAAAACACACACAAGGGTTGTTCACAAAATTCTCCTTTGTGGTGATTATGACATAATTTCAAGGCTGACGTAATTCACTAGGTCAGGTGGCTGCCTGATTTAAAATCTTGAATCCATCAGGGTCCCATATATAATCACCAATCACTTGTCATATCTAGATGCCGTCAAAATCCTTCAGGGACTACCACGCTAAAGTGCATCAAAATTAGGAGAATACTTTAGTTTTACAGAACCAACCATATGGTTCAGCAGGAAACCCTTAAAACGCACTTAGAGAGATTACATACTCTTTATGCGCTTTATCTCAAACACTAACCTGTAACATTCAGGATTCATAATTTTACAGTGTGAGTCGGATCTGAATTTTTATGCTTTTTCGAGAGATTCCAATCTTTAACTTAGTTTGAGGGGATTGGATTATATGCATACCAATCACGATGCCGATGTTCCTCTCCAAATGGGTACATAACCACCATTATAAATAGTAATCGACAATCATATATGATCCCACACGTTTCTCTAGTGCATGCACATTCAATAAAAGTTTCACAGACTGATACCAATGCCACTTCAGGGGCAATATCATCTCATTATCTTTCATAAAGAGGTATAAACTTAGATAATGTGGATCATATTCTGATAGTCTCCATGAGCACTATCTTTAGTCTCTTCAAGAGCACTGTATATTTCGAAGGTGATTAAATTTCATTTTATGGGGCGTAAATAAGGGAGCGTCCACACTTCAAGTGTGTCTTAACTAAAGACTTGGTCACTGCGAGATGTATGATTTATCCTGATGAGACAATTTCTCGTGCTTGTATCCTCAAGCAAGTGACAAACAATATTTTCCATGAGCTACTGTAATTATACGAATACGCGCATATTGATGATTTAATATCTTTGCAATAGAAAGTTTGAAAACAGGGTTTGATGCTAAATGCATTAACCAAGTTATTAGTAACCATTTCTGACATGAACACAGTTGAACCTCATAAATTCATGATTTTTTTGGGACATGATTATTACCTTCACTATCTTAGTAAGTTTCATTTGGTAGATGACTCTCCACATGGGTGGTCAGTTGCCCCTCCCCATGTCCTTTAGTCCTGAGCCAACTCAAGATTTTAATTCAATTGATGCTTATTTTAGCATGTCAGTTTAGAAACTCTCTTATTTTTCTTTTTGATGGGCATAACAAGTCCATGTTGTTGAATTACTGCTAACAAGTTGTGTGACACATGTGTGAGTGGTGTGTGCACTGATGTGAGTGTAGGATAACAGCTCAAGTATACGTTAGTTATTTCTATATAACCTGTAATACACCTTCTGTAAACAGTTAACAAAAATTCAATCAATAAATGATTTCCTTTTTCTCTCAATCACATTCAGAAATTCTTCATGGTATCAGAGCCACAATCTCTAACGAGTTGTTCCTGATCTAAAAAATTTCTTTTATAGTTTTTCTGTTTCTTCAAACATCAAACAACATCAACAATGGAGAAAACTAATTCTGCAACATCAATCAACTCAAATTCATCAACAGATACAACAAATATTTATCAACAACATCAAATCCAGTTACCTTTTCAAAACATTTGTAATTTTGCATCTTTAAAACTTGATCAAACAACTACCTTCTATGGAAACATCAATTTGAATCTATTCTGATGAGCATAAATCTCTTAAGATTTGTTGATGGATCTTATCCTGCTCCTCCTTCAATGATTCTAGTTAATGAAGTTTTAACATCAAATCCTGAATATATTTTCTGGACAGCTATGGATCGTTTGTAATGTCCTGTCTTAGTGCAACATTCACCGGAGTTCTTGGTTTGTCTACTTCAAAGTAGTATTGGGATTATCTTAAAACAGAATTCAATCTGCAATTCTTTGCAAGAAAACCCATGTTTAGAGGACAAATCCAATCAATTGAACAAGGTAAGTTTTCAGTTCTTGAATATTTGTCTCAGATTAAAGAAATTACTGATAATCTTACACCAATAAATGAGAAGATATCAGATGATGACATTGTTATGTATACTATGAATTGTTTAAATAGAAGTTTTAATCAATTTGTAGTTTCTTCTCATAATCAAGAAAAACAGTATACATTTGCTGAGTTAAGATCTAGATTGGTTCATCATGAACAATGGCTTAAGGCACAAGAGCAAGATTCATCAATTCTTCAAGATTCCAATAATACAGCCTTTTACTCAAAGAAAATACCACAGTACAATAGATATGTACCAAATACTTCTAGAAATTCTGAGACAAGATCATCTAATTTTGGAAATAGACCTTCTACAAATTTGTCAGATGTTGAGTGTCAGATATGTAGAAAATTTGGTCATTATGTAAGCAGGTGTACTTGGAGATATACTCTACCAACAACAAATCAAAGATCTAGTACATCTACTACTAAGCCAAGACAACATCAGGTATTTTATACTTGTTTTGGAGTTGAACAACTTGCTTCTGATTTTGTGGTAAGTACACAGTGGATTCCTGATTCAGGTGCTACTCCTCATATAACTAGTAATCCTACTTTGTTACATGATTGCAAACCCTATTCAGGCATTAATCAAGTTATGATTGAAAATGGAAAGAATCTAAAGAATTCTGGTATTGGAGAAGCTACCTTGGTTCTTAAAAATTCTGAATTTCTATTAAGAAATGTGTTGTTAGTTCCTCAACTCACACAAATCTAATTTGTGTTTCTCAGTTCTGTGTTGACAATAATGTTTCTTTCAATATGTTATCCTGGGAATATAATATCAAGAACTTGGACACAGATGAAGTAGTGGCAGAAGGTGTTGTGTGCAACAACCTCTATCCAATTCAAGTTGCACATACTCCTACTACAGCTTTCACTTCAATTTTGGCTTCTTCTTCTCTTTGGCACAAGAAGTTAGACCATCCTTCTTCTCTTATTCTTAAGAAACTATCTGATGTACCTTCTATACAATTTCAGATTCAAATATAGACAATTTTTATCATGAATGCCAACTAGGAAAGCATGTTAAACTACCTTTTCAATCATCCAAAAGAATTTCTGCTTCATCACTAGCTCTTATTCATTGTGACATTTGGGGACCTGCTCCAGTCACTTCTTTGAATGGATACATATATTTTATCCTATTCATAGATGATTTTAGCAGATACCATTGAATTTATCCACTTACAACAAGAGATAAATTATTGAACTCTTTTAAACATTTCAAACTTCAGAATGAGAAGTTCTTGTCCACCTCTATTGTCTCATTTCAATGTGATGGAGATTTTGAGTTGTTAAAAGGATCTTTTAGAGAATATCTAGAATAATATGGCATTACCTTAAGAATTTCTTGTCCTAAAATTCCACCGCAAAATGGTGTTGCAGAAAGGAAAATAAGGCATATCACTGAGGTTGGTAATACTCTAGCCTTCCAATCTTCTCTTCCAAAGTTCTTTTGGTATGATAGCTATCATACAACTATCTTTCTTATAAACAGACTTCCTTCCAAAGTATTATATTTCAAGATTCCTTTTGTTCTACTGTATAATGATCTTCCTGACTATAGCTTGTTTAAAGTGTTTGGATGTAGCTGTTATCCAAACATGTCCTCTTTCAGAAAAGATAATCTTAGTCCAAAATCTGTTAGGTGCACTTTCTTGGGATATAGTTATTTGTACAGAGGTTACAAATGCTATGATAAATCAACTGAAAAGGTTTTTGTCTCTATACATGTAACCTTTGATGAATCCAGCTTTCCTTTTGGCGATCATGCAAGTACTAGCATTTCTTCTTCTGATCCTGCTGTTGTACATCTTCAAATAGGACAATGTGGAATTTTCCCTTCTACTACTATTGATATTCATTCACTACCTAAAATGGATTCTTCTAGCTCAACTGAGACAACTGTTGTTCCACCAGTTGTACCTCATGCCGTTGCTCCAGTTGAACCTCCTGTTCCCAGCATTCAAACTAGATCCAGAAGTGGAATTTCAAAGCCAAAAGGTCTTCCTCCAGATTTTGTGGCCAATTACACTAATGATTATCTCATCTCTTTTGCATTTCTTTCTGTTTTACAAAGTCCAACATCTTCATCATCTTACAAAGAGGCTTGTAAACATCCTACTTGGATTAAATCAATGGATGAGGATTATCGGGCATTAATGGATAATGGAACCTGGACCCTGGAACCATTCTTTGAGGGTATGAATGTTCTGGGATGTAGATGGGTGTACAGAGTCAAGCTTAAATCAGATGGCACAGTTGATAGGTACAAGTCAAGGCTAGTTGCTAAGGGATATCTGCAGCAAGATGTAGTTGATTATACAGAGACTTTTAGTACAGTGGTAAAGAGTATAACAATCAGGTGTGTTATTACACTTGCCTTAAGCAACAAATGCGTTATTCAACAGTTAGATTTTTCCAATGCTTTCTTACATGGATTCTTGGAAGAGGATGTTTACATGGAACAACCTCCTGGGTATGTCTCTTCTGTTTATCCAAATCATGTTTGTCATTTAAATAAATCCTTATATGGTTTGAAGCAGGCTCCTAGAGCTTGGTACCATAGGTTTAGTACTTTTATTTTAGACCATGGTTTTTTATGTCCACCTGTGATAATTCCTTATTCATTTATCAAACTTCTACAGAGATGATGCTTTTCCTACTCTATATTGATGATATTATACTCACTGGTTCCTCTGGAGAGTCAGTAAAGGGGTTTATCCAGATCTTAGGATCTGAATTTTGTATGAAGGATCTTGGTCCTCTACATTATTTCCTAGGCATTGAATTTCTTAAGTCAAAGACATATGAGACATTGTTGCTTACCCAACAGAAGTATACTTATGAGTTACTTAAGAAGGCTGACATGATTGATTGTAAGCCATGTTCTACTCCAGTTACTTCTGGTCCTACATTGTCTGTTTATTGTGGCACTACTCTGGTTTCTCCAACTTTTTACAGAAGTTTGGTTGGTGGAATACAATATTTGACCATGACAGGCCTGACATTACATATGTTGTAAACTATGTGTCTCAATTCATGCATTCTCCATCTGATTTTCACTTTCTAATTGTCAAGAGAATTATGAGATATCTGAAAGGCACCATTGGTTATGGAATTACTCTTTCTTCTGGAGATGTTGGTAGAGTTACATCTTATTCAGATTCAGATTGGGCAGGTTGTCCAGATACAAGAAGATCTACTAGTGGTTATGCAGTCTTTCTTGGCACATCTTTGGTTTCTTGGTCCTTTAAGAAACAACCCACAATTTCAAGAAGTTCAGCTGAGGCTGAGTACAAGTCTCTGGCAGTCACTTCTTCTGAGTTATTATGGATCTCATACTTGCTTAGGGAGCTTCATATACCTGTATCAGATCCAATGATTCTCTACTGTGATAATCAGAGTGCTTCCAGTTTAGCATCTAATCCAGTCTTCCATGCCAGTAATTCAATAGCTAACTCTCCCCCCATGGGGTCAGTTTCCCCTCCCCAAGACATTTAACCTTAGAAGAGTATGGGTCATTGAGCACATTTTGGTTGTGCCTAGATAGAAAACCATTCTTCCGGTTAGGAGTTCAAACGGTTTCATTCCATAAAAGAGGTAAAGAAAATAAAAATAGAAGAATCTGGTTGGGTCACAGTAAATTTCTAACAACCTCCTCCATACCCGGAATCGAATTCACTTATAAAGATCGATCTAACTCGCAAACTATAAGAAATTCATAAGAAAATTTCATTTTAATTCCACCTTGTTTTTAATTTAGCTATGGGTTTTTCCTTAAGAGGAAGCTACAAGCATAATGCATTTCGTCTTCTAAATAGTTCGTTTATACTTATAACAATGATTTCTTGCTGTTTTCTTTATGACATACATGCCAGAATTGTTAAGGCAGAATCAGGCAACTGCGATTTTTATAAAGGGAGTTGGGTTTATGATGAATCATATCCTCTATATGATTCATCTCAATGTCCATTCATCCCTGAAGATTTCAATTGTGTAGCTAATGGTCGACCCGACAAACAATATCTCAAGTACAGATGGAACCCAACTGGAGCAGGATGTGTTCTACCTAGGTTCGATAGTCTAGATTTTGTCAAGAGATTTAAGGGTAAAAAAATCATGTTCGTTGGTGACTCACTAAGTAATAACCAGTGGGTGTCTTTTACTTGCATGATTCATGCAGCCCGGCCGAATGCAAAATTTACTACTGCCTACGGCAAAGGCATAGCATCCGTCAATTTTACGGTTAGTAATAAACCCTCTTATACCGATGTTATTGTGATACAGTGTATGAGTCTTTAGATGATGATGTCAACGATCTAAGTTTAAAACTCGTTAAAATCTGATTTTTTATCGATAAAAAAAAACTACATCTAAAAACACCATGCATGCGATATTTGGTTTAAGGAGATTGATTTATCATATGCCTCATTTCGATTTTTTGTGCAGGATTCTGAATATGACATGTCTATAATTTATAATCATAAACCATTCCTTGTTGATTTTGAGAAAAAACCGGACGAACGGGTTCTAAAGATCGACACCATTAGCAGTGGTGATCCGTGGAAAGAAGTAGATGTTGTGATCTTCAACACTTGGCATTGGTGGTTCCACAAAGGAAGATTACAACAGTAAGAAGCTTATATATTGTAATTCCATTGAAATCATGCCATGCCATCCATGATTCTATATCAGTTCAGCAGTTTATAAGTGGACAATCTAAATAAGTCGAATTTCTTGTAAGTTTTTGAATTTTTTTTTGTTTGTTTGAAGTTGGGACAAAATTAAGGAAGGAAACAAGACATACAAAGATATAGATGATCGTTTGGCTGCTTTTGCAAAAGGATTAACCACTTGGTCAACATGGGTTGACAAAAATATTGACCCCAACAAAACTCAAGTTTTCTATCAAGGAATTTCTCCTACTCATATGGAGTAAGTTGGCTCATATTTTCAACAGGATGCGTGGTTTGTATTATCCTCGAATTTCTCTAAACTGCGACTTCTTTATTTATTTTTTGTATGGTAGGGGACAGGTATGGGGATTTCCACAAACGAGTTGTGCAGATCACACAACACCATTTAATGGTACCACATATCCTGGAACTCCAGAACCCGGAGTGGCTGTGCTCAAGGAAATATTAAGTAAGATGTCGACTCCTGTAACTTTATTGGACGTGACAACCATGTCACAACTAAGAAAAGATGCTCATCCATCATATTACGCCACTAAAGATCGAACGGTTCGTGATTGTGGTCATTGGTGTGTGGCTGGTGTACCAGATACTTGGAATCATCTTCTTTATGCATCTTGAGATCATAAGATACAAGTTTGTAAGTTAAATGTAACAACAACGCCTTCAACTCATTTTCATCATCATCTCCTTCCACAATTACCTTTAATATACTGTAATTCAAGTAACGAACATAACCTTTTCCATAAAGATTTGCTAATTCGGCACCTAGGTCCACCTTACGTATTGGTTTATGTTGGTTCTGCGATAATAGAAAGCACTAAACAGAAAAACTTGTTAAGATTAAAAAATCACTGAATTGAAATCACACAATGGACAGAACCACCTGCTCAGTAAATTGTCCTTAACACAATAGTCCACGGGTACTCTTCAAGATTGAGAGATGTAATATCCCAACAACGGAGATGTGTCTAGGATAAAACTGCCCGTTATGACTTGTATAAGCACAATATAAATCACCCTCAAGAACTTAACAACAAAATAGAAGTGGAAGGTAAATAAACAAGCAGTGCTTATATCAAATCAAGGTAATAATTACCCTAAAGAGAGATTTTTGCACTTACAGGGGAAAAGAAGATAGGATAATAGTTGCTTCTGGAGCAAGTTCAAATGAAGAAATTCGTTTTCTTTTATAGGTGGAAGAAGAGAATAGCTTTGATGGTAATTGAATGAGAATCAATTCCGTGCATCAAGCACAGATATTATGTTTCAAACGGATTTAAAACGGTCAATAATAATTCTCTCTTTAATTCAGTAAAAATCTCGTCGGGTCAGACATCCCCACATTTAAAGCAAAATTTAATTTGGTTTTAAATTCTTTAAATAAATATATTTTGTTCAAAAAGGTAAGTCTTGGTTGGCCCGCAGCCGCAGCTGCACCCGCAACACACACTCATGCCCGCAGCCACAAGTCCACAAGTCCGCAAGCAGCAACTGCAAGGGCAAACGCGTGCGTGCTTCGATGCGAAGCACCGCGCTTGTGTGAAATGTATGGTTGCACCAACTAGCCCATAAACTTAGTCCTTCCCTAACCACAAAAGTGTCTAAACCCCTAATGGCCCTCATTTAGATGAAACTTTCTAGGTAATAAGGAGAGGAATCATCTTTAGTTTTTCCAATATGGGACTAAAGATTCATTCACAAAAGTGAAAAATAAGCTAGTGTTCCTTAGTGACTTCTAATTCCTAAGATTCATTCCCGCCAAGACCAAAAAAAAAATTTAAGTTTATTTTTCTCCAATAATCCCCCACATGAATGAAAACCCGATGAAAGACATAAATTAAAAATCGAGAAATACCACTATAGGCAATAGGTGTCCATAAGGTCTTGAACCTTTGCTTAGTGAGAAATTACCGGAACTACTTGATGGAAAGTGAACGCGATGTCTTGAACTGCCATCGTTTGATGTAGTTCATCAATAACTTCCACGTGTGATATCTCTCTAGGTGCTATTAAGTTCGTGTCGTTGTGTCCATTTTGTCCTTGGACGTATCCCATTTCTCAGAATGCTCTAGAGAATCATCTCAGTTCTCATAGGAAGAGGCCCACTTCCTCATTCAGATAGGTGAGTTCTATCAAGAGTGTTTACTGTTACACCCCACTTCAATCTTAAATTGAAACTATAACTCATTAAGACTTAAAAAAGTCATCCTTCACATGCAGACACATTATCACGTCTACACCATAGGGAAGAGACAGAGAATAAAATTCTCTGATATTGTTTCATTTAACCCACCACAAATTAGTTGTCTCATTTGAAACCTTGATCTTGGGATCTCCAGTCAGCAAGGTTGCATATCCTTCATGGAAAGTTTATTTGATGAGCTTAAGTCTCATCCCCCTCGATACATTACTAACTATCTCATTGGAAAAACGTTTCGTCAAAGGATCCGCGATATTCTCTTTGGACCTCACAAAGTCAACAGAAATAACGCCAGTTGAGATAAATTATTTTAGGGAATTGTGTCTTCTACGAATGTGTATAGACTTCCCATTATAGTTGTTGTTTTTAACATTAGTTATTGCAGCTTGACTATCACAATGTATAAATATAGCTGGCACAGACCTATTCCAAAGAGGAGTGTCTTCTAAAAAGCATCTTAGCCAGGCGGCTTCCTCTCATTCTTTATCTAACGCAATAAACTTTGATTCCATAGTGGATCGAGCTATACATGTCTGTTTGGAACTCTTCTAAGATACAGACCTGCATGCTAGAGTGAAAACATATCCACTCGTAGACTTAGACTCCTCTGAGTTTGATATCCAAATTGCATCACAAAATCTTTCAAGGACCGCAGTGTATCTCTCATAATTTAAACAAAAGTTCGAAGTGTACTTCAAGTACCTTAACATTCTAATAAGTGCATCCCAATGCTCCTTCTCTGGATTACAGGTATACCTACTCAACCTACTCATAGTATAAGCAATGTCTGGTCTCGTACAATTCATCAAATACATCAGACTTCCTATAACACGTGAATATTCAAGTTGTGAAACTCCATTACCCTTATTGTTTTTGAATCTACATTAAGGATCATATGGAGTACAAGAAGGTTTACAATCAAACTAGTTATATTTTCTAAGCACAGATTCAATATAATGAAATTGACTAAGACTATATCCATTAGAATTTCTTCTAATCTTCATACCTAAGATTAAATCATCGGGGCCTAAGTCTTTCATGTCAAAGTTCTCATTTAGCATGCTCTTTGTGGAATTAATTACATCCATGTTTGTACCAAGTATAAGCATATCATCAACTTATAAACATACAATCACACAGGCATCGTTCACAAGTTTAATATAAACACACTTGTCAGATTCATTGATTTTAAAACCACTATAAATCATTACATGATCAAATTTTTCATGCCACTATTTAGGTGCTTGTTCCAGAGCATACAAATATTTTTTTAGTTTACAAACTTTGTTTTCACAACCTTTCACTACAAATCCCTCAGGTTGGTCCATATAAATTTCTTTATCTAACTCACCATTTAGCAAAGTTGCTTTTACATCCATTTGATGTATCTCTAAGTTATGAATGGCAGCAATAACAATTAGCATCCTAATGGAAGTAATTCTCGTAACATGTGAATAAGTATCAAAGAAATATGCACATTCTTTCTGTTTATAGCCTTTAGCTACTAATCTAGCTTTGTATTTTTCCACAGTTCCATCTACCTTACGTTTCCTCTTAAAGATCCATTTACAACCTATGGGTTTACACCCTAGAGGTAAATCTACAATCTCCCAATTACCATTTTGTATAATGGAATCATTTCGCTAATGGTGGATTCTTTCCACCATGGAGCTTCAGAAGAAGTCATTGCTTCTCTATAAGTATGTGGATCAGTCTCAGCTAAGCCTGTTATGAAGTCTGGCCCAAAAGAATTTTCAGTTCTAAGTCTTTTACCTTAAACATTTTCAAAGAAAATTTTTAAAGAACACATCATCCCTAGATTCCATAACAGTATTCACAAAAAATTTAGAAATTTCAGAACTCACAACCATAAATCTATATGCAGTAGTATGTTCAGGATACCTTATGAAGACACAGTCAACAATTTTGGGTCCTATCTTGGTTCTCTTAGGTGGAGGAATAGACACCTTAGCCAAACACCCCCAACTTTAAAGTATGCATAAGAAGGTTGTCTACCTTTCCTTAACTGATATGGAGTTTTGTCTGATCCTTTAAAGGGTACTCTGTTCAAGACATATCAAGATGAGAGGACGGCCTCCCCCCACAAGTTTACAGGTAGTCCTGAACTAATTAACATGACACTCATCATCTCCTTAAGGGTTCGGTTCTTCCGTTTAGCCACACCATTAGATTGTGGTGAATAAAGAGGGGTTACTTCATGTATAATTCCATGTTCTATACAAAAATCTCCAATAGGAATTACATACTCACCAGCACGGTCAGACCTCGTACAGTCATCTATCAAAGTGACAAACCATATCTTACCATCTCTAGTTTGAACTGACTTCATGTCAAGTAGGTCTGAGTGAATTAATTCTAAGGGTTTAGAATTTCTCTGAATATTTTTTCTATAGGATTTTTTAGCTTATTTTGATCCTACACATACTTCACATTTATGTACATTTGTGTGAAAAACATGGTTGTACCAACAAGCCCATAGCCTTAGTCCTCCCAACCACAAAAGTATCTAAACCCCTAATGGCCCTCCCTTAGAAACAACTTTCTAAGTAATAAGGAGAGGAATAATCTTTATTTTTTTCAATATGGGACTAAAGGTTCATTCATAAAATAAAAAATAAACTAGTGTTCCTTAGTGATTTCTAGGTCCTAAGATTCATTCGTGACCATGATATTCGTCTTCGGTGCTGGAGCTTGAGATAGTACATTATTTGTGAGTGCACTAAGAAATGTTGTTGGGTCCAAGGCAGCAATCTCAATATTAATATTACTAGAGGCACTAATATAAAAAGTATTAATTGGTAATGAATTCGATCTAGAGATACTAATCTCAAAGTCTGCAGTATGCTTTAAATACCGAAGGATGCATTTGACATCAAGCCAATATATGTTCGTCTGTTGGTGCATGCATAGCTGAAATACTGAGTTAGCTAGGCTGAGTAGAGAAAATGCAGTTTCTTCCTTGTATGAGTAGGAATAAAATCATACAATCTTTCAACAGAAGAGAAGCAGAACAGAATTGCTTATCTCTTCTCCAACTCTGCAACACACTCACCAAACTCAAACAAATCCATTCACATCTTCTTAAATCAGGTCTTCATAACAACCCATTAGTCCTAACAAAGTTTTCATCAACTTGTTCTGAACTTAATAACATTGATTATGCAGCTTCATTTGTGTTTTGCAAAGAAGCAGAAACTCATTTGTATGATACATTCCTTTTCAATGCTATTATTAGATCTTATGCACAGACTAATCATACTAAACAGAATGCAATTTTTGCTTATAATCTTATGCTTCGTTACACGATAAAGCCGAATAAGTTTACGTATCCGTTTCTTTTGAAAGCTTCTGCGGGGTTGTTGGGTTTGAATTTGGGTAAACAGATTCATGGGGCTGTTGTGAAGTATGGGTTTGAGTCTGATCTTTATGTGCAGAACACTACTGTTCATATGTATTGTTGTTGTGTTGGTGGGATTGAGTTTGCTCGTAATGTGTTTGATGAGATGCCGAAGTCGAGTGCTGTTTCATGGAGTGCGATGATTGGTGGGTATGTTCGTTTAGGTAGGTCGACTGAAGCGGTTGAGTTGTTTAGGAAAATGCAGTTTGATGGTATTCGGCCTGATGAGATTACGATGGTTTCGGTACTCTCAGCTTGTGCAGATTTGGGTGCGCTTGAGTTGGGAAAATGGGTTCAGCGGTACATTGGAAAGGAAGGTATTCCGAGGTCTGAGGAACTTTGTAATGCGCTGATTGATATGTTTGCTAAGTGTGGTGATATTGATGAAGCTATTAAAGTGTTCCAGAATATGAGTACTGAGAAGACAATTGTCTCTTGGACTTCGGTTATCGTGGGTCTAGCAATGCACGGTCGAGGGAAGGAAGCGGTTGATTTCTTTGATGAGATGAGGAGAGTTGGGATGAAACCAGATGGAATTGCTTTCATTGGGATGCTTACAGCATGTAGTCATGCTGGGTTGGTTGAACAAGGTTGCCGTTATTTTGATTCGATGGTCAATGAGTTTTCTATTGTTCCTAAGATAGAGCATTATGGGTGTATGGTTGATATGTTCAGTCGTGCGGGGCATCTTAGTAAAGCACTGGAGTTTGTTCAAGAGATGCCCATTGAGCCAAATCCAGTAATTTGGCGATCATTGGTTTATGGATGCAGGTCACATATTGAGCTAGAGCTTAGTGAGAGCATCAGCAAAAGGCTTATTGGAGATGAGCCAATGCATGGGTCGAACTATGTTCTGTTGTCAAATGTTTATGCGAAGATGTTTAGATATGAGAAGAAAACTAAGATTCGGAAAGTGATGGAGAAGAAAGGAATTAAGAAGGTCCCTGGATGCACCATGATTGAGCTTAATAATGAGATTTATGAGTTCGTTGCAGGAGATAAATCACATGATCAGTATGAAGACATCTATAGGATGGTAGATGAAATGGTTAGAGCAATTAAAAAAGCTGGGTTTGTGGCTACAATGTCAGATGTATTACTTGACATCGATGAAGAAGATAAGGAAGATACATTAAATAGGCATAGTGAGAAGCTAGCTATTGCTTTCGCTCTTCTGAATTCACCACCAAGGACAATGATTCGTATTGTTAAAAACTTGCGTGTTTGTACGGATTGTCACGCTGCCACTAAGTTCATTTCAAAGGTTTATGAACGAGAAATTGTGGTGAGGGATCGAAACCGGTTTCACCATTTCAGAGATGGTTCGTGTTCGTGCAGAGATTTTTGGTGATTCTACTACTACCATTGGTCAAATCGATGTTCATATGTGAAACTCATCATAATATGAGGTTGAATGACGCGAAAGATTATAACTTTTTTTTTCCTGTTTCTCAATTGATGCTGCATTGGGTTTATTAGCTACTGGATCAGAAAGGTGAAACCCTGAAAAAGGTACTATGGTTCCTGATAAAGTTTAAAACTTTCGACCAGCTTAACTCTGTTACTTCTCACCTTATAAACTCTGGTGCAATGAATTAATGTTTAGGCCAAAGATGTGTTGGAGAAGGTGAACAAACGGGTTTAGAGGGAAACTAATCGGATTAATGAAGAATCTCCTTGCACCTGGACATACCACTAAAGAAATACGGATTATTTTGGCGAATACACTCTAGATAGAACCAAGAATTCTGAATTCCATCTTTCTGACAACATAAGCTCTCATCAGTAAGAATTCTGCCCATGGCTAGCACCAAAAGACAATATCTTTCTTGTTACGAAAGATTCAAACTCCTTCGAGTCTTTTGAGCAGAGCTGAATGAGATGGTTAAGAGTAAGGCAGAAGAATCAATTGTTCTTTCCAAAGGCATGCGCAAGTGTTCCTTGGAAGTTGATGAAAGAGGTACTGAAGCTGCTGCTGCTTAAACTGCTATTATAATGCATGGTTATTCACTTTACCAGCCTCCACCTGTATATTTCTTAGCAGATCGTCCTTTCATGTTTGTACTCAGAGACAACCATACCGGAGCCGTGTTATTCATGGGGCATGTCTCTAAGCCATCTTTAACTCAGATCAGTCGTGTACATACCGATCACTGATTATTGTTGTGAGTCTGGTGACTGAATATCAAGTCTTTTGTCAATTTGCTTTTCACAATGTTCTGTTTAAAGAATCTGTTATTTATCCATAGTTTGATCTTTGCTGTTTCAGCTTTTAAGAAATCTTGAGTAAAGTTTCAAATATTTATCAAATTTTAGCATTGTCATGTATGTCTCTCTAGTAGACTGGTAAAGTGAATTTCACACAGTAAATTGCTTAGTAGATTGATAAGACTTCAATAAAAGATCAACAATGAAAGCCTAATTGAAGATATTATACTGCATCTATATATAACTATGAACATTGTGATAGTTATATCTAAGAGAAATCAATAAACAGGACAACCATCAACAGCGACACCTTTGGCAGTCGGACATCTAGCTAAATCACAATGCTCACCTCTTGTACCCCACCAATCCACGTTTATATTTCCCATGCTTACCGAGAAGTACAATAAAACAGCCATGAAAGCAACTCCAGCATCAAGTGCAGCCGAAAGAACGTAATTGTACCTTTGCCACCATTGCTTCCTGTACCTAAAAACGAAAAAGTTGAAAATTGTTCCGACCAGAATCCAAGAATTGTAATTCACAGTTGTTGCAGGTGGCATTGAGGCTGTTGCTCCCAAGAGTACTGGAAGATTAATCAAGGGAATCCAAGATTGCTGAGGGAAAGCTTTGTGGAGGAACCAAACCAAAATTGGTCCAACTGCACCACCAAGGAAGAACCAGTTAAGAGCTGGATAGTTTCCAAGTGGACCGAAAATGCGCCTTGGTCCGACTAGACCCCAAATGACAGACGCATCAAAGAAAACTCTGTCGCCTGGACATGTCCATGGGCTATTAACTGGTAGCAATTCTTCCTGGCATATGTTCTCTATAGAAGTCAGTAGCCACCAAGCAACTCCAATGTTGATAGTTCCAGCTATGATGGTTCCTATGAACTGATTCCAGTAATACGAAATGGAGATTTAGATACATAAAACAAGAATGTTAACGTTATAACATTGAATTAC
Source organism: Papaver californicum (assembly GCA_023531435.1). Lineage (NCBI taxonomy): Eukaryota > Viridiplantae > Streptophyta > Magnoliopsida > Ranunculales > Papaveraceae > Papaver > Papaver californicum. The sequence continues at coordinate 30,513 of JAJJMC010005111.1, forward strand.
TTCAGTATTTCAAAAAACAAATTCGGTACCTGAACTAGGAACATCGATCTTGGTGGGATTTTCATGTAATGACCCAACTTAAAATCATTAAGGAAAGAAACAGCCTGAGCCATACTCATATACCCGTAGGTTTTAAAGCAAACATTGGCAATTGGTTTTCCAGGTAAGATAATACCCATGACGTATTCTGTTATGATATTTAGTCCCGGTGTCTGCAAGATAATTGACAGAAGAATTTTAGCTACTTATCGGTACTATATCAACGCTGCATACTTGAATAGAGTAGTCGAAGGAAGAAAACAATGTATGTAATGGAAGTTACCTGGTTTGTAGTTGCAGTTATAATGCTGATGGGAAGAGTGAAAATGAAAGCAAGGCCGCATGAGAATAGAAGACCCCACCATGGCATTTGGACCTGATTTTTCAGGACCGTGCATAGTAAAAGAGAAACAATAATTGTTGCGGCAAGAAGGACATGAAACCACCAGTTTGGTACTTCTGGGTATCTTTTCATCAATCTAGTGTGAATATCCATCTTGCCTTTGTACGATAAACGAAACCGTTCATAGATCTCCCTGTACATTCATTTAGTTGCATATAACAATAAGTTGTTGAGAAAAAGCCTTCAAGTAATTGTGTTTAGAAAGAGTACAAAGATAGAATTTACCTTCCGTAGAAGAAGCCCACATGAGTAAGGGTGGAAGCAATGGTGGCGAAACCAAATCCGTAAGTGAGTGCAAAAAACATACTCAAATTGATCCGTCCTTGTTCCTCGTACTTAGGCATATCAATCTCGAACTTGTTGTTCACGATAGCCGATATGTTGTATATCTCTCCCTTAGCAGTGAACAAATGTGAGGAGAATATAGGGAATGTCTTGGCATTGTACAAATTGAAACCCCAATAGGCACATGGAATTGCTACATAGATGATCAACACATAACCGGCGAAAACATTCATGATTGCAAAGAAAGGACATATCAGAGGACTAAACAAGAACGAAGCCACGGTAGACCAATCAAGCGAAAATGCCCCAAGTCCTAAACCCCTCATGCCAGAACCAAGCTGTTGTGCAGTGACTGATTTTGAGAATGCCCAACACACCCATGAAATGCTTGTCAGAGTCGTAAACAGGTAACCAGGAACCACATACCAAATAAAGCTACAAACTAGTGCAATCACAAAGAACTTCGCTCTTGACGTTCGCCCCTCATCTTTTTCATGTAACGCCCTGCGAATATACGAAACAGTAAAAATTAAACTCCCAAACTTGAACTAAACTTACTGCAAGCCTGCAATGTCTGTAATTTCTTCATTTGTACACTCAGATGAAGCTTAACTACAACTCTCAAGCAACCAAGTTTTTTAGCTTACAGTCACATTCATTTAATCGAGCCACTAGAGGTCTCTCAAAATTGCATCTCCCATCCGTAGGTGTGGATGTGACACCTACCATGACCCTAGGATTTAAAAGGAGTGGGTTTTTTGTATCAACATAATTTGTGAAACAAAGTCGTAGGAGATATTTGGGAGATGAACTTTAGGAGAACTTTAGTGTTTCCATTTAGAAATGCAAAACTGATAATAGTTCTGAATTCTGACGCAAAACCAATCATTCAGTCAGGGAAATGAAAAACCCATCATTTTTCTTCTTCTGCCATAACATTGAAAACTGAGTCACCTTGAAGCAATATATGTATGTAAGGCAAAGGGTAGCCAGAAATTCTGGAGTATTTTCATATTCACATGTGAGAAAAGCAACAAAGAGAGATTCATTCACATGTGACCAATCTATGACACCAATCCAAGATTCCATAATGAGAGTAGTATTCTATCCATATCACCAATTAAAACGAAGCTAAGGTAATGTTGAAAGCAATAGGGAGTAGTCAAATCCCAATCCCCCATTTGTGAGCAAACAATTATAAAGAATAAGAGCCAATCATCCTTCATTATCCATGTGGAGCAGCTGTCATAGTTGCTCCCTTCAAAACCACATCATTACACAAACCATTTGCTAAGACTTTCATGGAGTCTCCTCAAGATTATGACAACTTGGCATGTGAGGAGGCACATAATATATAATATTCATTGTATTTATTGTGCAAATCATACTTAGCACTAAGAGGGTGAAAAGAGTGATTCTGTTTCTCCGCAAATAGAAATCAATCCTAAAAATTAAAATCAAAAATACGTTATGTTATAAAAAATTTAAGTTTTTTATTTTAAAAAATTATTTTAGAAGCATATATCTAAATTAATTTTTTATTTTTTATTTTTAAGCATGAAAAAGTAAGTTTTCGAATGACATCTAAACATGTTATAAGCAACTTTGTGTGACCTACTTTATGGCTAGAGATCGTTTTTCATGGTGCCACTATCGGTAATCCAAACGTCACTACCAAATCTAGGTCCTCTTAAAAGTTAGCCAGAAATGGCTTGCAGTAGTCTATTTTTACTACTTTCTTCGAATTTTGAAATTTTAACTTCATGACATAATTCTTTTGCAAAAATGGTTTACGTGATATGATATGATTTTTGGCGAAAATGATTTACGATGACGTTTAAACAACAAAGAACTCAATTCACAAAGAAGCTAAATTTATTTAGAAAGAAGAAAACTACAATTGAGGTAAAGTTAGGTGTGAGTTTTAGAGAAGAAACTGAAACCCAATACTTCACCATTAATTGAATGGATCAAAATTTTAAAATAAAAAACAAATTTGGAGAGAAAATCAAAACATACCGGAAAAGGGAGACCTGAACTAAGGTACTGGGCCACCACATGTGAGCAGGCTCCACCACATATTTCCTTAGTAACCCTGCCCAACCGTATCCTAAAACCTGCACCACCACATGCGCATGTTAGTATATACCCACCAAAACATCAACAACAACTTAAAAAATCAGTCAAAATCAAGAAAAATACAAAAAAACCAGAATAAAATTCATCCAATTATAAGACAATCAAGCTCATTAAACAAAACCCAGTTCTCTGAAACCCCCAAATTTCACTAATAAGTTAATAAATTACAGGTAGGCGCATGTTAGCAAAATCAAAATCAGAGTGACAAAAGAAACAGAGGAATCAAACAGAGAAACAAACCTGAGTAGTGATAATGAGCAACCAACCAGCAAGAAAAGAGATATTTCTGTGATAAAAAGCTTTGATAATATTAACAATGCTAACAGCATAAGCAGAACCACTCCCAAAAGCACTCCCAGCATTAGCAAATATCGAAATCAGAACATGTTCTTTCATATTAAACGGACCTGGATTCAATGAGAAATCTCTATCACCAAACCCCAGTATATGAAATTTAGTCTCTGGTAATATTCTAGCCATGAAATGACCAATTGGTAGTGTAGCAACTTGAACTGTAATCTGTGTTATAACTAATGGTTCAGTTCTATAAGCAAAGAATTGGTTTAGAAATGATAGTAAACCACATGAGAGGATTCCTAAGAACCACATTCTGAATGTCCATACTGGTAGTGTATGATCATCTGTGTTTGTTACTGTCAATCTTACTTCTTCAATTGGTGATAATTCATCTTCATCTATATCTTCTTCTTCTTCTCGATGTGGTTTTGGGTATGATTCTATATCTAATGTTCCCATTGTTTTTCTTCTTTCTTCACAGAGGAAATGGGTTTTCTTTGTTTTCTTGGTGTGATACTAGTACTATTACCACCACCACCACCACCTTTTTTATATTGCAAAAGTTTTTTTTATGACAAAATCTCTCTCAGGGGTCTGTTGTTAATTACTTGATTTGCTCGAGTGTAATGAGAATATATAGACTTACCCTTACTGCTTTGTTATTTGATCTTTCTGTCCCCTTTGGGCTTTCAGATTAGAGTTATATCCTTTGACTATGGTCAGTTGTCGTTGACCAGTGACATAAGAGGGAATCGAGTAATGGTGCTGACGGGTTTCGATTAAAGAATTTGATGCTGATAATATTCGAGTTTAGGTCACTGGTATTATCATCCAATATCATTATATTAGAGGGGTATTAATTTAATGGTGGTAAAGTTGAGTTTTGGTAGTTCATGAAAAGATAATTTTTGGGTTTGGAATTAAATAAAACAGAGTAAATGGGACATTTGTTGCGAAACTTTTGGTTACAACCCGAATGAAGATCCAAAAGTAGCTTCAAAAGAAAGACAAAATGTGCATGATCCACAGTATGCTTTTCACAATCATACCGACTATATGCAATTTTAAGTACCGACTATAGATTTTATTTATATTAAAATATATCATTTCCGTTCTAGAAGAAAAAAAATATTTTTACTTTCAAATTTAATCTATTTTTAAATTAAAAGAATTAAAAAAATATCACTTTTCCTGAAACATAAATGGTATGTTTTTACAATGAGGTGGTGAATCCGCCCAATATTTTATCACGGTACCGTGTTGACATCAATATATTTGACCATTAAAAGATTGATTTTGGGAGTTTAATGGTGTTTGGTTATTTTCACTGTCAAATTTGTTGAGCTACAAGTTGTGGTTGTTGCTCAAAAAAAGAAAACGTCAAGTAGTAGGGGGTAACTCTTGAATAATCTGGACTTTCTGCAAATTGTGTAAGTTTGGATTTAATGAAGAGAAACCACACTGGAAGTCCATTGGTTGTTTATAACTGGCAACTGCACACACACACCCGTGTAACTTACTAACTTTACAACTAGCATTTATTTACTGCACTACAGTTTGATCTGTATTTTGGTATGAATGAATGTAACCTTAAAATAGATTATAGATTCATAATTTTCATCCATGTTGAGAAAGTTAGTTGTTTTAGTTTTAGGTTGTTAGGAGTTATGCGTTAAAAGTGAATGTTTACAGGATATTTGAATATCATTTAAGAAATTAATTTAAACATTCAGTTTCAAAATAATTTTTAAAAATAAAAAAATTAACTAATTATGAAATAAAATATCTTATCTTTTTAATATCTGTTTCTGAAAAAATAAAAATACTTCTGCTTCTAATATTCAAACGTCTTATTATTATGTTTTGTTTTCGCTCCCCCTCCTACGATCCATGGTCACATCATCGTGAAGATGGTCAACCTATCATTTTCCAAAAAAAATGTCATAAACTCCCACTATCCCATCAAATGAGCCGGAAAAAGAGTAGCATAGCATAGCCACATAGGTTTTGATTAAAGATTGGTTTTTGGTCATCATATGGCAGTAGCAACTAGCAAGTAAGAGTGTGGGCACAGACTTCAAATATCGCACGGGATAGCTGTCAGAAATTTAGGACGTCCTGATTTGATTTTATAAGCAACTATCAAATTATTTATAAATTTTCTTCCCACACTTTAATGAGTTCATACCGTTACAAGAAAGTTGACTATTAAATCCTCATAGACGACTTTCAATTTTAGTTGACTGATTGATTGATTGTTGATGAGGATACTTAGATCACCTCCACCACCAACTTGAATGTACTGCCAACTTGACTAACGGCAAGAATGTTAGGTTCATCAATGTACTCGTTAGTCAGAGATGGTTATTCGTTATTATATTACTACTTTATTAAAATAATATTATTTTTATCTTTTTATTAGGGAAACTTTTGTTTTTTCATTTTAAAAATACACGAAAAAATGAGTTTATGAATTTTTAATCTAAAATAAATTATATATACTCTCAGTATGATATTTTTACCAGATCATTATTTTCTATTATATTTTAGTCTTCTCACAACTCATTTTTTTAGAAAACGTGGATATTGAAGAATTTTGAACTCGTGATCATAGATATGTTGCAGAGAGATCCTGTAACAGAGAACAAACCAAACAGAAGCTTGAAAATAGTTAAGGGTTAGAGAAAACCGCAGCAGACTTCAGACAAACACACACATAGAAAGATGGAGTCGCATGTTCAACAGACTGCCCTTAACTCGATATTTGTCGGGTACACCTCAAGAAAGAGTGTTGCTATACCACTAGTGAGGACAAATCGAATCCAGGATAAAACCACCTGATACCAACCCAGCTAGCAAAAACTCGTTGCCCCGTTGCGAACTTAACAGCAGAATAAGAAAGAATTTTTTTTTATCTACGTGCTCAAAACAAAGCAGGAAGAGGGGAAAAGACGACAGGATAGTAGCTGCGTCTGGGGTGATTGAAAATGAATTTTGTTTTTTATTTTATAGGAGAAGAGGCTTTTCCTTTTTTAAACGGTAAGTAATATTTAATTCAAATAATTTAATTCGAAAACTTTAATTAAAAGATTTTTGAATGAATTTGATTTAATATCCGTTAATATAAAACGGTAGAAATTATTTATTGTAATAATTTTAAAATCTAAAACCGTTGGATCTTTGATGGGTATACGTATGCACTCGCAGGCACACGCCAAGCTCGCCAATGGTCACGCCAAGGCACACGCAAGCTCCGCAAGCGCGGCCCGCGGTGCTTCGGTGCGAAGCACCGCACATGTGTGCATTTGCCCACTAGCTCATTCCTTAGTCCATATCCAATCCACTAGTTCTTTTTCCTTATATAGAACGTATGTGGTAATTAGGATAGACTCCATCCTTGGTTTATCCCATGTAGGGGTGTTCATGGCCGGTTTCGGTTCGGTTTTGTGCCAAACCAAAACCGAAACCGACAAGGTCGGTTTTTCAATTATTTTTCCATAACCGTTCCGTTTACCGCCGGTTCGGTTTTACTCGGTTTTCTCTCGGTTTCGGTTTTTTCCAACGGGTTTCGGTTAACCGTTTGGAAAACTAAAATTCAAAAAAAAAAAATCAAAAAAATCAAATTTTTTTTGAAAAAAAGTGGATTCTTCCATAACTAGAAGAGAACTAGGGTTAGAAAGTTAGGGTGGGATTATATATCAAGGGTAATGAAGGGTTTAGATTAGATCTATCAAAAACTAAATCAAGGGTCTTAAATAGTCGGTTTTCCATGGTATAACGGTTCGGTTTTTGGCTAAACCAAAACCGAAACCGTGACTACCGGTTTCCATACTTTTTTTCCATAACTATTCCATTAGTAAACGGTTCGGTTCGGTTTTGGCCAATTCGGTTCGGTTTTGGCGGGTTTCCATGGAAACCCGTTAGCATGTACAGTCCTAATCCCATGTGGGACAAACCAAAGGTTTCTCATTCACATATAAGTGAAAAGTGGATTTGTTATTTCCAGCCACAATATAGGCTAGTGACCCTTTGGTCCCATCAAGGTAATTTTAGTAACAAAACAATTAAATTTGGAAATAAGCAATAAATTCACTTTTAATTCTAACAAGATATACCAATATAAGCCTTATAGTACCAAACTATATATAATGAATCACTAAATCATAATAACAAAAACTGAGATTATTTTAACAATGATATATTTTACTAGTTAATGTATGTCGATTTTTTTTACTAAATTCATATCTTTAAAACAAATTATATATGTACTTATGACGTTCTGAATTACTTCCAGACCACAAATCGTTGATCGAACTCGAGTTTTACCAAACCGAATAATATTTGTACGTTTATCGTTTCGAATTTTCTCTGCACGCCGAATTGCTAGCTAAGATATATACAAATTAAATCCTAGATCTAAAAACGATGAACCTTTGGAAAATTATATACAACGTCCCGCCTTGTATTATACCACATTGGACTCCAACTTTAGCACAAGAATTAGGATTGCGTATGATTTGATATCGATCATTTCATAAAATAATTTTTCAATGGTAGTTGTTTATGTCAATCTTCCCATTGACATTAACAACCAATAATTTGAATATTGCATAATAAACTGATACATAGAATCATTTAAAGAAATAACAATTTGATAAACGTTTTTACGATTCAATGGATGATGGATCAGAAATATGATCCAAGGTACAATTACAAATACATTTCTTAAGGAATTTAAACAGATACATGTTCTATCTTAATGAATCATCTATCATACCTAATAAACTTTCTTCTTCTAATCCCTTTTATCTTCTCCCTTCTTCCTTTTTTCTTCAATTTTTCCAAAATGCTCTCTTCTATTTATAGTCATAGTAACGAGTCTCACTTATCCCGATCTCCACTATCGTTCTTCTTATTATATTATGATCGGGATGTTTGTAAGATTGACAGGTCATGTTTTCTCTTTGGTGCGCACCTTGCATGATTTACACGTGCTCTTCATTCCTTGAAATCCGTGGTGCGTTCGTTGCATGGTTTACACGTGCTCTTTCCTCCTTGAATCCCGATGTTGTCCCAATCTTACGTGTTAGTAAAGTAATTATTACCTTACTTTCCCGTACTATATGCATTTAATGTTGTTACTTTCCCGATCTTACGTGTCAGCCGTGCAGAAATTCGCTCAGTCTGTCACTTTCGTCCCGTTCCACTACTTTGATATGGCTTTGATTGCATGCTTCTCATCCTTCTTTAATTTCACTGTTTCTTTCTTAATCGTCTTACACGTGTCGCTCCTACTTTATTCCCTAACATCTGCCCCCTTCTTTTTCTTTTTCCAAAAATCTTAACGGTCGATTCGAGGTCTTCGAAAAAGTAAAAGAACAATTATTACTCCCCACTTTTCCACTACTTCTTTTCACACGTTACGCGAACTTTTCGGAAGAAGTAACTCTTATTATCACGTTTGTGTCAGTTACTCCGTTTTTCGAGGGAATCAAATCTCTGCCTTTAATTAATGCCTTTCCAAATTGTGACGGTTTCTATTCTTTGCTTTAAATACGAAGCAGTCTTTTTCACTTCTGTTTTTTACCTCTTAAAGTTGATGTTCTCTGTTTTCCTTGAGTTTTTTCAAGTGCTTTCGTCATCCCAATCGTCTTTATAGGCTTTTAACACCAGATCAAGCAATTGTTTATCTCCTTTCTTCAGGTATGTTAAAATTTTTCTTTTGGGTATCTTACTTTAAAGTCTAATCATGATTAACTTTTCACAAATATAATTGAATTGATTCTTTTCAGATATGATTGAGTTGATCCTTAAAACTTTTCTTTCCAGGTAAAATATCATGGCGTCTAGGAATCCCCATGCTACTGATGACCATCAATAATCTGGAAGACCTGCTAGAATTTCTTCCTCTCGATACGCCGTGCCTCGGCCTGCTCGTAATCCAGTTCCTGAGACTACTGCAAATGTTAACCCTACTTCTAGAAATAAACGTTCTCAAGCATCTTATAGCTATCGAACAATGGATATTGAAGATTTTAAAATAAGACATGATATTCAAGACTTTAAAGTCTCATTTTTTGATCCTAGTTCCGATGTTCTAACTTTAGGTGCGATGCAGAAGTTCAATTATTCACACAATCGTTTGTTAATTGCTGCTGGTGCTTTAGAGGCCGGACTTCGTATTCCTCTATATGAAGAGGAGAATCCCTTTCAATTTGAGGTCCTTGCGACTCGAAGTAATTCTTCCCATGGACTGGCCCGATCGATTGCTCAATATAATGGTAATTGGTAGCGGATTCTTGACGAGTGCTATCTTCGAAGTGAAGGGCGGACTAATCTTACCTGCTACGTACCAGATTCTTCAGAACGCCGGGGTTATACTGTTGAGAATTTTCATGCCACATATGGAGATTGCATCTCAAAGAAAAATTATGTGAAGTGGAGTGTCAGTCCCGCTCGCAAAAGTCATTCGGGATTTTCCTTGTTACATGAAATTGATGATCCCAAAATCAAGCATATTCCTAAAACCAAGCTTGATTTTCCCACAAAGGAAAGAATTCGTCAGGATCATGACTACAAATGGTATCGCACTCCAATTATAATTGAAGGTCCTTGGGTTTATAGTAACATTCCTGCCAATGAAATTCAAGCGCTTCGAAATCGATTCCCAAGTTACTGTCCTTGGCGGTTAAATTTTATGGAACTACAAGTTCGATTATAAGGTTTGCGTTATTCTTTATTTCAACACTATTATGAATTGTTGTTAAATTATTCCTTATGAAACAAATGTCTATGTTTCAGATTGAACCTGACTCTGATCTTGTCACTGATGTCCCTCCTCCTCCTCCCCCTCCTCCTCGTCGAAGTCTTGGTATTCAAATCGTTGAGGGAATACAGAGAGTGGAAGAAGAAGAAATTGTTGAAGGTAAAGGAAAACGTAAGCTAGTTTTTCCTGAGGAAATAAAGAAAAAGAGAAAAATGAGAAGACCATCATACCCTTCTGAAGCAGAAGAGAGGGAAATTAGAGATAATACAGTTGTGGGTGCAGTAATTCTGCTCCTATAACTTCTGCTGAAGGTTCGGTCCAAACCGATGTATCGGGACAGCATGTTATTATCAATGTTGTTCCCGTAAGTATGGAATTACCTATTCTTCCTTCAGATTTGCCCTCCGTTCCTTCATTTATTTCTGAAGATGTTTCAGATACCACTGCCCCCTCAAATATCTTCGCCACTTTTTATCCTCTTCCTTTTAGCTTCGACATAATGTACGCTGCTCCTTGTGGTGCTTCATTAACAGTTTTCTCCGGATTACCTCAAGAGGAAGCAGACGATGCTGCTATTGAGGAAGATAATGTAGTACAATTGATCGAAGCTGCTGTTGCTGTTGAAGAGAATGTTGAAAATGAAAATATTGTTGTAGAAGGACAAGGAAATGAAATCTCTGAGGGAGGCAATACTAAAAGTACGAACCCTAATGTTCCCCCCTCAATCGTTCCTGATGCTGCGCACCAAACTGAGAATATAAATACTTCTGAGGTTAATCAAGCAATAAGTGCCCCCATCGGGACATCACCTCGTCCTGCCACTCTCTCTCATGATAGTGACGATGGCATGACCGATCCTCCCGTACAATGGCCTTTTGATGAGGAAGATGAAGGAATTATTCTTGCGGGTAAAGAAGATGAAGCCTTCGAATGGTTTGTCTCAAAAGGGTTTTTAAATACTTCTATTCGGTTCAACTTATCGAAGGCCGATAATGCCTCCATGGCTAGGCTTCGGGCTTCGGTTGGTGCGGCTTCGATAGATAGAACCCGAGATGCTTGGTTTGAAGGTGATTTTTTCGATCAACCACACCCGCTCAGTCTTCCTTCTTCCTTGAGTGAAATTCTAACCATGGCAGAAGGCTCAACGTACTCGTTTCCTCAACAAGTTCTCGCTCAGCTCAAAGCTGGTAACGATTGTACGTTTGCAGCGTATAAGTTCTATAAAGCTCGAGCCATAATGATGGAACTGATGCTCAACAACGAGACATCAAAGGCAAAGACTGGGAATGAGAGTTTGCAGCAAGAAATTGAGAATCTGAGGCAACAAAACAACAATCTTCAACAACAACTTCAACAACAGCAAGAACAACAACAACAACAGCTTCGACAGCTGGAAATTTTTGAGGATCAAAATCAAAAACTTCAAGATCAGAATCAAGGTTTGTCCTTACTTCTCACTTCATATTTTATTTTAGATTCGTACTACATCGTTCCAGGATCTATCTTCATTGGGTACGATCCTATGGTTCGTCAGTACTTGGTGCGTTCTAGTACTTGGTGCATTCCAGTACTTGGTGCGTGCAGTACTTGGTGCGTTCCAGTACTTGGTGCGTTTTTCTTTTCTTTTCTTTTCCTTTTCATTTTTTTTTTTTTTAAAAAAAAAAAAAATCTACCCTTCATTGATGGGATCAGAGGGAGACTTGGAACCTCTGTTTAGGTTCCAGCGTAGGATGATTCAGTTGAACAATCATGCAAGGGAAGTGAATATGGATATGGAACTGGTTAAGAAGAAATTAACACAGTTGTCCGATAGTATTGATTTGAATACCTGGAGACGTAATAGAGCGGAATCCAAGTATCAAGAAGTTCTGAAAACTTTAACTCTTAAAGAAGCAGAATTTAAATCTGTAGTTAGAGGTATATGTTGAGTTATATGATGATTTTATTGATGGTATTATATGGTTTAACTAACATTCACTCTGATTTTTAGTGCTAGAAAAGAAAATGAATGAAGCTAATGGCCGAGCAACAATAGCGGGAGCTGAACTTAACATTGCCAATAATACAATAGCAAACATCACTGAAGAGCTGAAGACTTCAGAGAAAAATGTAGCTTTAAATACGATTAAGCTTCGGGACTTACAATCTCAACTCAACATTCAAGGTGATGAAATAACTAAAGTACAATCAAGAGCTGATGAGCTATTAAAGGAATTGAATGCTGAGAAGGAGAAAGTAGATAAAGATCAGGAGAAAATTAAAGATCTTCAATCGAAAGTTGACTATTGCCATGCTTATGTTGTCTGGGTAAGACAAGATGCTAAAGCTAAAATTGCAATGTCATTTAATTTTGCTTTGGAGCGGGCTCAGGCCGATCCTTCTGTGGTAAATGGTCGTGCTCCTGTTCAGGAAGTTCCTTCTCAACCAGTCCATCCATCCAATCGCAAAGCATAGCTATAATTGTTGTTGGCTTTTAGTATTTGTAGCTTCATCTCTAGATATTTTAGCTTCGTGTCCCGATCCTGTCTTGTTTCGAAATTTGACTTTTGCTGAGAACATTATTTTGTGATATTTTGTTTCTAACTGGTTTGTGCTTTGAATATTATCCCTGCACAAAATATAATATTTATAAAATTTTTAGGTTAATCATATTGTTTCAGAAATACAATGGATTGAAGTGTATATATACCTCAAAACATATAATCCGAGATCCCACACATACGAAACAAACCCGGGCCAGGGGTAAGATACAAGGTTGGTCCCGAACGTATTCTGAAAATGATAACCATAAGTTAGATATTCCTCCTTTATGAAAAGATTATAATTTATTCAAATTCTAATAAGACATGTACCTCTTTGGATATTGAGATTGAATTTTGTCGCCAATCGGTTTTCCAGAATACGATGTTCCTGGATTTGAATTTAGATTGTGTCGCCAATCGAAGCGTTCTTCCAGAATAAAATATTCCTGGATTTACATTTTATTGTAAGTTCAAACTCAGAAGAAATTCTATCGTAAAATAAAAGTTTAAAATAAAGATATGAATACCTGTGCGGGCTTCCATAATTGTGTTAGTTTTATGGATAATAAAGCTTTACGTATCGTGCATTCCAGGGATATTGTAAGGTTTGTCCCTGCATATTTTGGAGATAATACGATCCCTGCCCAGCTGAAGTATGTATTATATATGGACCGTCCCAAGTTGGTGCGAACTTCCCAGCATCTTTGTCCCGATGGTATTCAGGGATTTGTCGTAATACATATTGTCCTTGCACGAAATTTCGGGACTTGACTTTTTTGTGGTAATCCCGTGCTATCCTTCTTTGATATTTCTCCATCTTCTGGAGTGCCACTTCCCGCTTTTCTTCTAAATCATCCAATTTCTCTAACATTAGATCTGTATTCAAATTTTTCTCCCATGCTTCTGTTCTTGTCGTAGGTAAAATGATTTCAGTTGGTATGACAGCTTCTGTACCGTACGCGAGAAGGAAAGGTGATTCTCCAGTGGATTCTTTTCTCGTGGTGCGATAAGCCCATAAAGTGTTATGCAATTGTTCACACCAACGTTTGTGATACCCATCAAGTGTTTTCTTCAAATTCATTGCTATTGTTTTATTCGTGGATTCGGCTCTTGTCCATTACTTTGGGGATAAAATGGTGTGGATCTGTATTGTTGAATATTATACGTCTCAAACAACATATCAATGTTTCTTCCTTGGAATTGTTGTCCATTATCAGAAACTATGGCTGCCGGTATTCCAAATCTACATATGATATTTTCAAATAAAAATGTAAATACATCAGAATCTCTGATTCGAGCCAATGCTTTCGCTTCTACCCACTTGGTGAAATAATCAGTATCCACTATTAAGTATCGTCTCTTTTTAGTTCCTTCAACTAACGGACTCCCCATTTTACAAATGGCCATGGGCTGAGTATAGAATTGAGTTCGGTGGCTGGTGCTTTGATCTTTTTTGCAAATCTTTGACATTTCTCACATCTTCATACCATGTTGTCTGAGTCCTTTTGCATGGATATCCAATAATAACCTTGAGTTTTGGCTTTTAGTGCAAGTGATCGTCTTCCACTGTGGTTTCCTGCATCTCCATAATGTATCTCTTTAAGTATCTGAATTCCTTCCTGTTGTGATAAGTGATGTGGTTTTATATAGTGGTAAATAAAGAGGTTCGATTCTCGAACTTGTGAAGGTAATGATTTTAGAAAATATTAAACTTAATCTAAACTAATAAAAATCAGGAAAATAAACTAGAGAATATTTTTAGAAAATATGGAGAAAACTAGGAATCAGGGTTCAGTTATTTCTAACAATCTATGTGATTAATCATGTAATTCTTTTTAACAATTTAATTCAAGTTTGCCAAAAAATATGTTTCCTAAAAGAATAATTGTAAAT
>JAJJMC010005112.1:0-20146 GCA_023531435.1 Papaver californicum
CGGGAAAGAAATTCGTCTTCACCGGGACGCAGGCAAAATATAAAGAAATGCTCATAGCAAAGATGAGAAAAGAAATTGATGCTTTCACGGTCGAAGATGTTGTTTTCGATCCTTATGTGAAGATTAGCATAGAGGGTGATGGACATGTTGAAGATTTACGACGATTGACGGACGTGGCAGGCTACAACGGCCCTTTGTACCATCCGTTTGGGTACGTGATGTCCAACCCGCGGCGAACTCTCCGCCAATATGGATACGTCCAAACAACGGTTACACTGGAAATGTTTAAATTGTGTGTGAATGGGTCGATGATCGAAGGGCCAAACATCATGTTAAACTATAAGCCAACGCCTTCAGTCGCGGTTTGGAATAACCGCAATGATCAGAAATACCAACTCCAAAGGAATGAGTTAACTCCCTCTCCGGGCACAAAAGAGGCTACAGGAGATTACTTGGATTGGTATCACCATTTTGGTCATCCAACTATCATCAACAATGATCCGGAGACTCTGGAAATCAACACAGGAGATGGTTTCTGGAAGAAGGCATATTTCAATTTGGTACGTACATTATTTTTGTTATTGATGTTTTTAAGATTTATTATTAAACACTGATCCTACTTTTATTTCCATATGTGAATAGAAAAAGAAAGCCGTTGCATTGGCGGACTCTATTAATCCATGCCTAAGCACAATTGATGTGAGGACGCGTGACCATCTCAAAGGTTTGATTAGGGAGGTTCATAATGAAGTTGAGGATGTGCAGCGGACTTTAAAGAGGAGTAGACCCAGTACAAGAGGCGCGACTACAGATGCGAGTACTACTAGGAGAGAGCCCCAAGCATCGGATGAAGAGACACATGATGAAGCCGGGGATGCTCAACGTGGTGCTCGTACTCGAGGCGGTCGTGTTGGAGCTCGTACTCGTGGCGGTGCTGCTCATCGTAATGTTAGGAGCAAAAAAAGAGCTCGTCACAGTCATCGACCTACCCCTCCTCCTTCTCCCTAACTCTATGTGTATGGACAACAAAGTTTAACGTATGTGTGAATTAGTTGTGAAGTTAGATTTGAAATTTGAATTTAACTTGGACGTGAAATGAAAAATCAGTCGCCAAAATTTAGTTACCAGTTATTTGAAGTTGGAAACCAAAAAACTTATATTTTTTCGGTAAAAATACCCAGTCACATTAGTATTACGGTTGGGTATCAGAAATACAGCCAACCGTAAAACTGGGAAAATGAAAAATAAGACAGGTTTACGGTTGGGTCTCTAGCCAAAACCCAACCGTAAAACTGTCACATTTTTATAGTACAGTTTTACGGTTGGGTGTTTATAAAAACCCAACCGTATATATGAAATAATAATGTTACGGTTGGGTTTTTGCTGAAAACCCAACCGTAAAATTTATGACCTCAACACCTAAAGTCCTTAGGATATTACGGTTGGGTTTTCAGCAAGAACCCAACCGTAAATTCTACTGGATAACTATAATTTTGATTTTCTAATTTGTTCCGTTTTCTTTTTTTTTTTTGTTTGAATGACCCAGTTTACCTTCAATGTAGTTAAAATGATTGAATAAGTTCAAATTTTTGATTTTGAAAGCCAAATTTGACCTTAAAACTCAAAGGTAAAAACATTGGTTACGGTTGGGTTTTTGCTGAAAACCCAACCGTAAAATTTATGACCTCAACACCTAAAGTCCCTAGGATATTACGGTTGGGTTTTCAGCAAGAACCCAACCGTAAATTCTACTGGATAACTATAATTTTGATTTTCTAATTTGTTCCGTTTTTTTTTTTTGTTTGAATGACCCAGTTTACCTTCAATGTAGTTAAAATGATTGAATAAGTTCAAATTTTTGATTTTGAAACCCAAATTTGACCTTAAACTCAAAGGTAAAAACATTGGTTACGGTTGGGTTTTTGCTGAAAACCCAACCGTAAAATTTATGACCTCAACTCCTAAAGTCCCTAGGATATTACGGTTGGGTTTTCAGCAAGAACCCAACCGTAAATTCTACTGGATAACTTTAATTTTGATTTTCTAATTTGTTCCATTTTCGTTTTTTTTTTGTTTGAATGACCCAATTTACCTTCAATCTAGTTAAAATGATTGAATAAGTTCAAATTTTTGATTTTGAAACCCAAATTTGACCTTAAAACTCAAAGGTAAAAACATTGGTTACGGTTGGGTTTTTGCTGAAAACCCAACCGTAAAATGTATGACCTTAAAACATAATACCCCTAGGATATTACGGTTGGTTTATTTTCAAAACCCAACCGTAAATACTATTTGTGGAAAGTTTTGGGTCGTTTTTGAATTATATTTTTTTTGGGTTTTCAAATAGAGCCGTTCAAACCTTGTACGACCCATCTTTCAAAATATAACCGTTATACTTCTGGTTTATAAGTGGAATAGTTGAAGACATATCCTTTCCATTCATTTTTTTCAAAAAATAAACCTTTATGTTACAACAATCATCTCCAACATAGTGGAACATGGGTCAACCTGGCATTAAAAATCCAGATTTTTCTTTGGAAGAAGATTTATGTATTTGCCGCAACTATGTATTATGTTTTTCAAAAAGAGGAGAACAAAGAAGGCAAAGTGGTATAACGAGTCCGAGTTATTGGCAAACAATCCATGAAAACTTTTGTTCTGAAACCGGCAACCCTTATAACCGTGATCACGTCAAGTTGATTTGTCGATATAACACTATACACCGATACATAGAAGAATTTATGGCATTAGTTCGTATTATTGGTCAACTACGACTTAGGGGTGAAACCGATGATGAGGTGTTACAGAGATCTCTTACGGAATGGAGGAGATGGAAAATATGGCCCTTTTTATACCTACCTCATTATCACATCCTAAAAGACTTTTTGCTCAGTCGCAAACCTATTTATTAGTTCTTTTGTAATGCCATTTTTGGGTTTTTTAGTGTTAATTTCAATTGTATCCCAGGTTACTTTAATGATTTCATGGGTTGTAATGTGGTCAAAAATTGATGTTTACATAAATTTTGTGTTTTGAACCCAGTTTTGAGTGAATTGAAATTCCAAAGAAAGGTTAATTATAATAATATTACGGTTGGGTTTTGAGTGAAAACCCAACCGTAAACCTTCCAGTTTAAATTCATCCAGGTTTACGGTTGGGTTTGTACTCACAAACCAACCGTAAAAGTGACAGGTTTACGGTTGGGTTATGAGTACAAACCCAACCGTAAACCTGAGTGAATTTAAACTGGAGGGTTTACGGTTGGGTTTTCACTCAAAACCCAATCGTAATATTATTATAATTGTTCAGTGCCTAGTTTACGGTTGGGTTTTTACTAAAAACCCAACCGTAAACCTGGAAACATTTTGTAGTAACACATATGATAGTTCAAATTTTTATATTCCAAAAAACTATATTCATATTATGATTCCTCCAACATACATATTAACATTCTGACTCCGACTCAGAAACAAATGATATGAATTGAAATGTCGGTGAGGGTTTTAATGCCTTCCAGAGTTCGAAATTGTCCTTGAATCTGTGACACCAAGACTTGGCGATATCACCGTCGTACCCCTCTTGTAAAGGGGGTAATGGACTTCCTTCTTTCAACTTTAGACCAACAAAATGGCAGTTCTGCACCAGCCCAATCACACATCTTCTATTTGCCAATTGTTCCACAAATGTTGATCTTGTTGGTGCAAATGTAAAACAATATCCATTTGAGATATAATGGATGACGCAATTAAAAGCGTTGGCAAGGATTTGGCCACATATTGGCATGCTCATCTAATACTCACTAGTGCAATTCTTATTGCCTATTAAACGCCTTTCGAGAGCAATGAACTCCTCGTTTAACAACGACTCTTCATCTCTATATGCACACATCATTGGCTTGTATATATCCGGGTAAGAGCGTAGTTCAACCGCTGACTTATGCCTTACAAAAGTTACTTCGTCCATACCCAACCCTGCTGCTCCGCTAAATGGTCCAACTTGTTCGATGAATACATGGTATCCACAATTACCATCACCGGCAACATCGTCGGTGGCCTTTATGTATGGACGAAAAAAAGCTGGGAACGATGACATATAATTTTCATAAATAATTTGCTCGGTTCGGACGATTTTGCCATTCTCATTTATTGAATAGTTAGATGGAAATTGCATCAATCCTCTTGCAATCCGGATGGTATATGGCTCTTCAACCACTAATGTATTGCTTTTAAGTTTTTCTTTTCTTCTTGCTAATTCTTTCATACTAACTCTTTTTTTTCTTCTTGCTAATTCCTTCATACTTACTCTTATTGAGTTTGGGTGTGGAGGTACTGTTCCCTTGGCACCAAGTTCAATTGTTGAACTATGTTGAGTGGGAACCGCGGGACCTTTTCCTTTAATATCTACTACACTTGGTCCCCCTTGTTCCGTTCGACTGATTTTTCTTTGAGCATCGTCCTCCTTCTCATCCTCTGCTTCATATTCATTTTGCAAATGCTCAAATGCACTTGGGTTTCTTTTCTTTGATTCTTCATGCAATTCCCTAGCTTTTTTCCGTCCCACGGCCCTCGATTCTTTGGTAGAAGGCCTACCTTTTCTCTTCCCTCTAATTGGTTCCTTGACAGAGTACTTGTGTGCGGAAACACGAAGTAACTCAAATTTTTCAACCAAATTTGCCTTTGCGCCTTATTTAATGTATCGTATTTCTTAGCTATAGCCTTTCCAACGTGGGTGTCGGCAAACGATGCACCAAAATCTTGCTCGACGATGGGTTCATCGAAAGACAATTGTTGCCAAAACGGATCAATATCTTGAATTGGGATCACACCGTCTTCTTCGTACTTGGGCATCATATGTCGGCAGGGAAGTCCCAAACTTGACATGTTAGGACAAACACACTCTTCTTCTCCGTGTAAGTTGCCCAATCTATAGTGCTTTATTTCGTACATTATCTTCTCAATAGCACAATGCGACACCTTATGAAAAATACTTTGGAGCAATGGTTCGTCTTTATAGGTGACGTGTTTTCTAGAAAGGCTTTTTTCAAAAGATTCCTTAACTCTGTCAAGGTCACGGACAAAGTAATCGTGCATCGCTTCGAAGACCGTAACAAACCCACCATCACAATTATGAAGCTTCTTCTTCATTCTGTTGTGAGATGACTCCACGGTACTTGTAGCTTGGTTGTCAAAGTGCCTATATTGGTTTGTGAACGCCGCTACAAACTTCTCTTTGTGGGGATTCAACCAATTGTCCATCAAATAGTTCACAACTTTTGGATAATTACTCCAATGCAAGCATAACATACGAACATTTTCTTCATAGTCTTCCTTGGTGATAGACCATGTCAAAGCATCCCATTCAGTTTGGAAACTAGCCCATTTTAGTTCCGTCAACTTGTCATCCTCCTTGAATTTTTCTTTGGACGCTTCTTGTTCTGATACCGGCAATTTATTAATTCTCTCCATTTCGCTTCTCTTTGTTGGCCGAATAATCGTTTTGCACTTGGTTTGAATATTATTCCACAAGTGGAACGTGCAAAGAAGATGATGAGCATCTGGGAATACCCTTGCAATGGCATTCATCAAGCCTTGTTCTTTGTCTGTGATAATTACCTTAGGGGTATAACCTTCAACGTAGAATAATTTAATTTGTTCCAATGCCCACACATAGCTTTCTTCGAGCTCATTTCTCAAGAAGCAAAAGGCAACACTAAACGGGGACTTGGTAGAAGTTTGCCCTACAACATTCAAAACCGGGAGCTCATACTTGTTAGTTTTGTACGTGCAATCCATCATAAGCACTTGATGGGAGCACCGTGCTAACTTTATAAACTCGGGATGAGCCAATATAATATGCTTAATTTGATTATTTTCATCTTCTTCGTGAAACATGGTGTAGTTTTTTGTCTCCCCCAAGTACAAAAGTTGTTGGATCGGGTCCCTTTCTTCCCATTTCTCACGCTTCAACTTGGCTTTGGCGTTGTAGATTGTCTCCAACGTAGACACATTATTTGAGTTTCTTTTCTTCAAGTGCCCGAGTATATCACTGGGTTTCAAACGCTTATCCGTCATATCGTTTACGATGAGCTTTTCTTCCTTGGTAAGCCGGGCCATAGAAGGATGCGTTAACAAAGTCTCTGGTGGTAGGTGGTTGTGACGACCGTATACAACTCTAGATAAGAACCACTTATTCTCGTAGTTGGTATGAAATTGAAGCTTGAAAGGACATCCCGTCTTCTTAGTGTAAGTTTTTCGTTTGATCTTCGTCTTTGGTACATACTCAGTACCCTTCTTTGCATGTCTTGTGTATTGTCCACTACACTCACAAACCATTTGAAAGCGGTTGTGTTTTTGTTGGTTGTTACAAACAAGCACACACATGATGAGTTTCCCATGTTCTGTAGCCCACTTCTTTGCATCTTCTTTTTTATCCCATGTCTACATGGTCCAAAAACATAAAGTTAGGTTAAAAAAAATGGCATTATGACAATTGTCGATAGGGATTAACAACTTATCTATAACCTACCAGGTCGTTCAAATAGTGATCCGTGTATCTATAGTTTCAATATCATTTGGAGGAGGCTGATCATACATTGGTTGAGGTACAACCGTAACCTGAACAAAAAAGATCAAGGCCAAGCGTCAGAAAAAACACTAAAACCAATAAGTTTACGGTTGGGTTAGAAACATCGGACCCAACCGTAAAAACGTCATACCCAACCGTAATATCGTAATACCCAACCGTAATGTCGTCATACCCAACCGTAATACAGGGAAAAAAGTCAACCCAATGTTACGGTTGGGTTTGCAACCAAAACCCAACCGTAACAAGTGCAGTAAATACCCATGCACGTAATAAGTTACGGTTGGGTTTGTGGTAAAACCCAACCGAAAAACTGTAAAACTGTACTTTTCAGAAACACAAATGGATACTTACGGTTGGGTTTCTTGACAAAAACCAACCGTAACTATACTGTTGTAACAAATTTTTTTTTTTTTAATGCACTTCAGTTCCTTAAATATCTGCAAAAAATGAAAAAGAGTTTAAGTTAGAATCATACCTGACTATTCTCAGCAGTTGTATCTTCACTTTGACGACTAATATCTCCATTTGCTTTAGTTTCACCATCACAACTTACACTTAAAACCTCTCTACCATCCAAGTAATCATACATTGTTGGGTCTCCCTCAATGGGTATGTAGAATTTAGTTTGGCAATCATACAAGGATTCACCCTCCACAAATTTGCCACTAGAATCACTCATTTTGGTGTTTTCAAAATTTTGGGTTAAAACTCTCTTATCTCTCTTCCACTTTTCCCACCAACACAAAACAAATACAAGATTGATTTAACCATAAAAAATGAAGAATATATGAAACGAAGATGATCATTTACGGTTGGGTTTCAATAAAAAACCCAACCGTAAATAAAATTCCAATTAAAAACTTATGTTTACGGTTGGGTAACATAATTAAACCCAACCGTAACATAATTTGCAATAAAATCACATATTTGTTACGGTTGGGTTACATTACATAACCCAACCGTAAATGATCATCGCACTAAAACTAACACTAAAAATGACGGTTGGGTTCTAAGCCAAAACCCAACCGTAATATAATTTGCACAAAAATCAATAAGATATTACGGTTGGGTTCTAAGCCAAAACCCAACCGTAAATTATCACTCAATAGTCACAAAAAAATTACAATTCCAACGGTTATTTTTTTTCAAAATCTAGCCGTTGGGAATTTTTTCCCTATAAAAGGTAACATTTCCTTTTATAATTCTCATTATTCTCTATCCCTTTCATTCTCATTATAATTCTAGACTTTCCAACTCATTCTCGCCATACCCTTTCAACCATTTAAAATGGTTCGATACACGAATGATGAAGATGTTGCAATTGTTCGAGGGTGGGTTACGATGATAGACCACGCTTACGAGAGAGCCTTCTATAACAACAATAGAAACGTTGATATAGCTGAAAATTGGATGGACTGTCAGGAGGACGATTCTTGGTGGGAGGGTGTGTTTGAAATGTTTGTGGCATTAAACGGGAATAGATATCGGAGGACGATCAGTAACATCAAGGGACGCTTTCAGGCGTTGTATGAAGAAATGGAAAACCTAAAACTGGAAATGAAAATGAGAGTTGAAGCATTTCCCGACGAAACCAATGTGGAAAGAGTAAGTCTGTCAATTAATAAATGGTTCTTTCTTCCCAATTTTTTTTTAAAATAATGAAACTTATAATTGATTTATTTTTTTCAGCATGTCATGGCTAGGGCGCAGTATAAAATCAAATATGGGAAGGAGTTCAAGCATACAGATTGCTATCGTATCTTGGAACATAGTTTATATCTTGAGTTTCGCCGTTATGATTAAGTGTTTAAGTGTTTAAGTTTAATCATCTAATGATGTACTGTATTTCGTTTCATTTAGTTCTTCCTTTAATGTTAAGAATAAGGTTTTTTACAACTATGGCATTTCATAAGAAAATGAACTAAACCCAAGCATAACTAATTTTGTCTAAAAAACTTCTCTTACGGTTGGCTTCCATGACTGAACCAAACCGTAACTAGAATCCATACTAAAAATTCATATTTACGGTTGGGTTCGATTACTAAACCCAACCGTAACAAAAAATTGAACAAACACCAAACTTTCTTACGGTTGGGTCTCAAGGAAAAATCCAACCGTAACAATATCGTTAAATATACACTAACAGTAACACTAGGATATTACGGTTGGGTTAGGTTACTCAACCATACCGTAACTACATTTCACTCAAAATTTCATTTTACGGTTGGGTTCGATTACTAAACCCAACCGTAAATAAATTGTAAAAACACCTAATCATTTTTTACGGTTGGGTTTTGAGGTGAAACCCAACCGTAAATTCTACGGGAATCTCAAAATTTCTGAATTTACGTCCTCTCAAAATACACAATTCCAACGGTTTTTTTTTTTCAAAAATCTACCCGTTGGTGACTTTTTCCCTATAAAAAGAAACCTTTACTTGTCACTTTCTCATTATTCTCTATCCCTTTCATTCTCATTATAAGTATACACTTTCTCATTATTCTCACCATACCCTTTCAACCACTAAAAATGGTAAATACATACACGAATGATGAAGATGTTGCAATTGTTCGAGCATGGCATACGATGGTAGAGCATGCTTATGATAGAGCCTTCTATAACAACAATAACAACGTTGTTTCACAACAAAATTGGAATGAGGGTTTTGATACCGATGAATGGTGGAATCGTGTATTTCGAATGTTTGCGGCATTACATGGGAATGTAAACCCTTGGGTTACGTGGAGAGCCATCAAGAGACGGTTTGAGACGTTGTATCGATGCATGACCAACTTAAAACTAGAAATGAAAGCTAGATTCGAAGCAAATCCCTATGAGAACGGTGTGGAAAGAGTAAGTTTGTCAATTAATAAATCGTTAATTAAAAAGAGATTTCTAAAATTCAAACTTATAATTGATTTGTCTTTTTTCAGAATGTGTTGGCTATGGAGCAATATAGAATCAAATATAGGGAGGAGTTCAAGCATACAGATTGCTATCGTATTATGGAAACAAGTCGGGTGTTTGATTTTCGCCATTATCTTTAAGTGCTTAAGTGTAATCATCCAATGTTCTATTGTATTTCGTTTCCAATCGTTTATTTCCTTTAATGTACTACTTTAAATCTATTACAATACAAGGAATAAGTTACAAAGTTGTGTTTTAAACCCAATTTGGAGTATATTGAAAATCAAAAAACAGTTAACAGGACAATTTACGGTTGGGTCCGATAACTAAAACCAACCGTAATACATTTTGTACAAACACCACAACTTGTCTACGGTTGGGTTTTTCCTTAAAACCCAACCGTAATACATTTTGTACAAACACCACAACTTGTCTACGGTTGGGTTTTAAGGAAAAACCCAACCGTAATTCTGTGTTGAAGTTGAAACAAAACTTAACATAATAAGTTACGGTTGGGTTATAAGCCAAACCCAACCGTAAGTTCTACTGGCTACGGTTGGGTTTTAAGGCAAAACCCAACCGTAATTCTGTGTTGAACTTGAAACAAAAATTAACAGAATATGTTACGGTTGGGTTATAAGCCAAACCCAACCGTAAATTAAACTGGATACGGTTGGGTTTTAAGGCAAAACCCAACCGTAAATATGTGTTGAAAATGGAACATAAATTATCAGAATTGTTACGGTTGGGTTATAAGCCAAAACCCAACCGTAAATTCTACTGGATAACACAAATTTAGATTATCTAATTTGTGTTTTTTTCGTTTTTTCTTTGTTTCAAACACCCAATTTACCTTCAATCTAGAAAAAATGATTGAATTATTTCAATATTTTACTTTTTAAAACTCAAAATTAACCAAAAAAATCAATTCTCCTAAGGATAAGTTACGGTTGGTTTTTCCTTTAAAACCCAACCGTAACTAAGGGAAAAATGTGGTTCACCAATTTCTTCAACTTACGGTTGGGTCTGGTTTAATACCCAACCGTAACTAGGGGAAAAATTGGGTTCATTATTTTTCTTCAACTTACGGTTGGGTCTGGTTAACAACCCAACCGTAACTTGGGAAAAAGATGGTGTTCATCATTGTTCTTCGAGTTACGGTTGGGTTTTGTTGAAAACCCAACCGTAATTTTGGGAAAATATGGTGTTCTTCGGTGTTCTTGGTGTTACGGTTGGGTACGACATGAAACCCAACCGTAACATTCTCTGAATCACAAAAAATCAAACTTTCATATCGTGATTTCTTCTAATTTGTGCCATAAAAAGATCAAGAGTTTAATCTAGAGGTATCTAAATGCCACTATGGTTTATTGAATCAAAATCTAGGGTTTAAAAAAAAAACCATAAAATTTTCTTAAATTTCATCAAGTTTTTCTTCCCATAAAACACAAATTCAAAAAAAAAAATTGATCCTAAAAATTTGATTAACAAATATTTTATGTTTAATTAATCATGATTAGCTTAATCTAATCTTAACTAATTAATGTAATTAACATTAATAATCAGGGATAGTTTTGGTATTTGATAAGAATTATGGATAAGGGGTTTTTGAGTTTTACTTCATAGTGTCCCTATTTCGTCTTATTATTGGAGCCCCTCTATTGATGTGGGAGCCCCTATATCAGCCTTCAATATTTATCATTTGTCATCAAAATTATATTACTATTCTTTGTGAATTCAGATGTAAAAACGTGTTATTCAATTTCTTGATGTTTTTTGTTGGGGCATATCTCCTTCTAATTCTTTATCCAAGATCACCTTTTTTTTCACATCTTAGATCTCATTATTGTGAGTTATATATAAATTTTTACTAAGATAATATGTGTATTTGCATCAGTTTGGTTCCAACGTTTATTAATTTGGTTGCCCGATGACTCCTTCACAAAGATTAGGACCCAACAAGAAATCAATTACGGACCAGTTGGTGGTATTTTTTTTTGTTAGATGTTTCATCTGTATTAATCTATTTTGCATAAAATACCGATATGTTCATGTTCACTTTTGATTTTTGTTTCTCATCCAAAACTAAAATTATTGTTTATCCCAACAGATAGTTTGCTTCAGCAGAATAAACAAAAAGAATAATCATACAGTTTCTTAACCACTTTACTGGTTTATGGCAACATTGTATTTATAAAGATACCCTTCGATCATTTCTTATGTGTGTCATTGCCTGCATAAAATGTACATGCGACTTAATATGAGATAATTTTTGCATCATCAATGGTTTGTAAGAGGTTATAATTTTTTATGACTTGATGATTCATTCCCATCAAAAATTGTAGAGAATCATACAGATGGAAAAAACTAGAATATTGGATAAATTAAAAAAGATATCATACAAAATTAATTTGTTAATACTTTTATTCATTATAGTACACCGGAGAAAAACTAGAGGTGTATCCGCTATCTTTTTACATTGTATAATGCTCTAGTGGGGTATAATCTTTATGTTTGTAATGTTGACACAATTGACCCAAACATTTTTTTCCCAAGGATGAAGGTGAGCTAAAGCAGGAACATTAGGATCTTCAAGGATCTTCATTATTTTATCCCAACAATATTTAGTGTTCTGCACAATTTCTTTGCAACATGTAAAATCTTTTACCATTGACAATATCTTTGATACTATAAGCTGAGCCAAGCTATATCCACACATTTTGGAAATCCTACATTGTTCTGGTAATGTAGGTGCTTGTGCAGGGGAACTGTCTGGCAAGGTTGGTGCTTGGGAAGGAGATTTTGAAAGACCGACACATTTTTCATGCATTTTCTTCCCATGGATGAAGGTTCGCAAAAGCATGAATATTTTGATCTTCAAGAAGGTTCATTTCGTTTCCTATGAATACTAGTAGTTTGTACAATTTCTTTACAACATACAACATCCTTTTTGCTTGGCAAGGCCTTCGCCACAATAAAGTTTCCCACAAACTCTCCACACGTTTTTGTAATCCTGTATTTTTTTGGCATCGGGTTTACCCTAGGTGCCTCTGCAGGAGAATTATTAGACCTATCGATATATCTCGCACATTTTACTTCGATAAATAGCATTGTACAAATGACAATAGACAAAACCATAACGAATGAAACAATAACCATCTTTGCCATTTTTATTATGGATCTTGTTTTACTTCTATTTTGATTTGGGACGTACTGTAAACAAAACATTTATTTACATATAAATAAACTGAGAAAAGAGAGAGGTATTAGCCAAGATGTTTCAGTTTTTTACTTTTTAAGTGGTCATTAATATGGTTTATAGCGTTTTGGATGTGCATGTACAATATACACGGTTTGTTTTAATCCCCTAATTTATTTGCCAACGTTTCATTCGATTAAATTGATTTCTAAAATCATTTAGACTTGTATTCAAAATTAATAATTTGCCAAAAATTGAAGACAACCAAAACCAATGCTAAGGCTCATGACCCCATAATCTATTGATTCCAATTTGCAGTAGTTCAAAAAAATTATAGAATCTCCGGTAATCTCCAGTAAATAATTTACATAATTATTTTTCCTTTCTTCTCTTGTCAGTCTTTCTCGTAAATTGTTGCTAGATGTTTTTTTGTCCTAATTTCTCTTTTTTTACCCCAAATTTCAATTTGTCTCTTTTCCTTTCTTTATGTTTTGTTTTCCTTAATTAATTTTGTTTATCTTCATTAGTCTTTGCTACTCATCGGTATTGTAGTGATGTCCCATCACATCAACATAAATTTATGTTGATAGTCCTCAAGATGGCTTCAATTATTTGCAGTGGTGCATGAGATTCTCATAGTCATCCTTATCAACAATTTGATTACTTGGTTACAAGATATTTGACCTATAATTCATCCAACATGCATGGTATCTCAAATTTTTTATTGTTTACTCTATTTTTGCTTGCTATACCCACTTGGATCGCTTTTGTTAGAACTCGTTTCATGCCTAATTTTGTTCGTACACCTACAATTCATGTTAAGTGACACCTTATACCTTTAACTTATATTTATTAGTCATTTACCTGACAATTCATCATACCACCGTTCTCTTTATCTATTATTTTATCCTCTTACTGATGGTTACCTTATCTTCCTAATCTTACTCGGGAAATAGAGGCTTCCTCTATTTACAAAGAACTTATTAGTAGAAGGGTATCACTTTTTATGACTATGCTATTTGTATTAGTATCTGAGAATGGAGATTTAATTTGTATGACAAATTATATACTCCCGATATAATGATTTGCCAAGATGCAGATAGAGACGCTAAAGATAATTGGCATCATCTTTGCATAAATAATGAATGATATGTTTAATTTAGGTCCTTAAAACCCAATATATTTGTTATCAAAAATTTCAAGATTCGAATGATAAAGACCTATTGTATTTGGTGGAGCTTGAAATTAAAGCTTGATATAGGGGCTCACATATCAATAGAGGGGCTCTAATAATAAGACGAAATAGGGACACTATGAAGTAAAACTCAAAAACTCCTTATCCATAATATTTTTATAATACCCAAATCATCCCTGATTAGTAATATTAATTACATTAATTAGTTTAAACTAATCATGATTAATTAAACATAATCTTTTACCTAATCAAATGATTTGAATTTTTTTTTTTTTTGAATTTGTGTTTGGTGGGAAGAAAAACTTGATGAAATCACGATTTGAAAGATTCAAATTTTGTTGTTCATAAAATTTACGGTTGGGTTTCATGTATAACCCAACCGTAACCATAAGAAAACCGAAGAACAGCCTTTTTGCCCAGATTTACGGTTGGGTTTTGTTGAAAACCCAACCGTAAATCAAAGAACAATGATGAACACCATCTTTTGTGAAAAGATACGGTTGGGCTTTAAACCAGACCCAACCGTAAGTAGAAAAAAATAATGAACACCTTTTTTCCCATAGTTACGGTTGGGTTTTCAACCAGACCCAACCGTAAGTAGAAGAAAATGTTGAACACCATATTTCCCATATTTACGGTTTGGTTTTAAAGGAAAAACCAACCGTAACTCATCCTTTTGGGAATTGATTTTTTTTGTTAAATTTGAATTTTAAAAATCAAAATTTTGAAATAATTCAATCATTTTTACTAGATTGAAGGTAAATTGGGTGTTTGAAACAAAGTAAAAACGAAAAACACACAAATTAGATAATCCAAATTTGTGCTATCCAGTAGAATTTACGGTTGGGTTTTGGCTCATAACCCAACCGTAACAATTCTGTTAATATTTGTTCCAATTTCAACACATAATTACGGTTGGGTTTTGCCTTAAAACCCAACCGTAGCCGGTACAGTTTACGGTTGGGTTTGGCTTATAACCCAACCGTAATAGATTATGTTAATTTTTGTTTCAATTTTAACAGAGAATTACGGTTGGGTTTTGCCTTAAAACCCAACCGTAGACAAGTTGTGAATTTATTACGGTTGGGTTTAGTAATCGTACCCAACCGTAAGTGGTCCTGTTAACTGTTTTTTGATTTTTAATATACTCCAAATTGGGTTTAAAACACAACTTTGTAACTTATTCCTTCTATTTTAATAGATTTAAAGTAGTACATTAAAGGAAAAAAACAAAGGAAACGAAATACAATAGAACATTGGATGATTACACTTAAGCACTTAAAGATAATGGCGATAATCAAACACCCGACTTGTTTCCATAATACGATAGCAATCTGTATGCTTGAACTCCTCCCCATATTTGATTCTATATTGCTCCATAGCCAACACATGCTGAAAAAAAACAAATCAATTATAAGTTTGAATTTTTAGAAATCTCTTTTTAGTTAACGATTTATTAATCGATAAACTTACTCTTTCCACACCGTTCTCGTAGGGATTTGCTTCGAATCTAGCTTGCATTTCCAGTTTTAAGTTGTTCATTTGTCGATACAACGTCTCAAACCGTCTCTTGATGGCTCTCCACGTAACCCAAGGGTTTACATTCCCCTGTAATGCCGTAAACATTCGAAATACCCGATTCCACCATTCTTCGGTATCTTGACCCTCATGCCAATCTTCTTGTGAAACAACGTTATTATTGTTGTTATAGAAGGCTCTATCGTAAGCATGCTCTACCATCGTATGCCACGCTCGAACAATTGCAACATCTTCATCATTCGTGTATGTATTTACCATTTTTAGTGGTTGAAAGGGTATGGTGAGAATAATGAGAAAGTGTAGAATTATAATGAGAATGAAAGGGATAGAGAATAATGAGAAAGTGAAAAGTAACAGTTTCCTTTTATAGGGAAAAAGGAACCAACGGCTAGATTTTTGAAACAAAAAATCCGTTGGAATTGTGTACTTTAAGGAGACGGAAATTCAGACATTTTGAGAATCCCGTAGAATTTACGGTTGGTTTTTGAGGTGAAACCCAACCGTAACATAGTTGTGGTGTTTCTACAATTTATTTACGGTTGGGTTTAGTAATCGAACCCAACCGTAAAATGATTTTTACAGTGAAATGTAGTTACGGTTGGGTTTAGTCACCGAACCCAACCGTAACTTGCAGTGTTAGTATTAGTGTATATTTGACCATATTGTTACGGTTGGGTTTTGCCTTGAAACCCAACCGTAAGCTAGTTGCGATGTTTGTACAATTTTTATTACGGTAGGGTATAGTAATCGAACCCAACCGTAAATATGAATTTTTTTAGTATGGAAAGTGGTTACGGTTGGTTTGAGTCATGGAAGCCAACCGTAATATAAGTTTTTAAGACAAAATTAGTTATGCTTGGGTTTAGTTCATTTTCTTATCAAATACCAGAGTTGTTAAAAACCTTATTTTTTACATTAATAGAAGAACTAAAGGAAACGAAATACAGTAGATCATTAGATGATTACACTTAAACACTTAAACACTTAAACACTTAATCATAACGGCGAAACTCAAGATATAAACTTTGTTCCAAGATACGATAGCAATCTGTATGCTTGAACTCCTTCCCATATTTGATTTTATACTGCGCCCTAGCCATGACATGCTGAAAAAAATAAATCAATTATAAGTTTAATTATTTTAAAAAAAAATTGGGAAGAAAGAACGATTTATTAATTGACACACTTACTCTTTCCACATTGGTTTCGTCGGGAAATGCTTCAACTTTCATTTTCATTTCCAATTTTAGGTTTTCCATTTCTTCATACAACACCTCAAAGCGTCCCTTGATGTTACTGATCGTCCTCCGATATCTATTCCCGTGTAATGCCACAAACATTTCAAACACACGCTCCCACCAAGAATCGTCCTCCTGACAGTCCATCCAATTTTCAGCTATATCAACGTTTCTATTGTTGTTATAGAAGGCTCTCTCGCAAGCGTGGTCTATCATCGTAACCCACCCTCGAACAATTGCAACATCTTCATCATTCGTGTATCGAACCATTTTTAATGGTTGAAAGGGTATGGCGAGAATGAATTGGAAAGTCTAGAATTATTATAATGAGAATGAAAGGGATAGAGAATAATGAGAAATATAAAAGGAAATGTTTTCTTTTATAGGGAAAAAATTCCCAACGGCTAGATTTTGAAAAAAAAACCGTTGGAATTGTAAATTTTTTGTGACTATTCAGGAATAATTTACGGTTGGGTTTTGCCTTGAAACCCAACCGTAACAAATATGTGATTTTTGTTCAAATTATATCACGGTTGGGTTTTGTTTTAGAAACCAACCGTAATTTTTAATGTTAGTTTAAGTGCGATGATCATTTACGGTTGGGTTTTTTAATGTAACCTAACCGTAACGAATATGTTATTTTATTGCAAATTATATTACGGTTGGGTTTAATTATCTTACCCAACCGTAACCATAAGTTTTTTAGTGGAAATGTATTTACGGTTGGGTTATTTCTTGAAACCCAACCGTAAATGATCATATCCATTTCCTATATTCTTCATTGTTTATGCTTAAATCAGTCTTGTATTTGTTTTATGTTGGTGGGAAAAGTGGAAGAGAGATAAGAGAGTTTTAACCCAAAATTTAGAAAAACCCAAAATGAGTGATTCTAGTGGCAAATTTGTGGAGGGTGAATCCTTGTATGATTCCCAAACTAAATTCTACATACCCATTGAGGGAGACCCAACTATGTATGATTATTTGGATGGTAGAGAGGTTTTAAGTGTAAGTTGTGATGCTGAAACTAAACCAATTGGAGATAGTAATCGTCAAAGTGAAGATTCAACCGGTGAGAATAGTCAGGTATCATTCTAACTTAAACTCTTTTTACATTTTTTGGTGATATTTTAGGAAATGAGGTGCATAATAGTGTTTTTTTTTTTGTTACACCTAATAAGTTACGGTTGGGTTTTTTTGAGAACCCAACCGTAACTATACATTTGTGTTTGTCAAAAGTTGTGTTTCACAGTATTACGGTTGGGTTTTGACCACAAACCCAACCGTAACTTATTACGTGCATGGGTATTTACTGCACTTGTTACGGTTGGCTTTTGGCTGAAAACCCAACCGTAATATCCTAGGGAAATTATGTATTGATGTTCTTTATTTACGGTTGGGTTTTAGGACAAAACCCAACCGTAACCAACCTTTGTAGCTTTCAGTTTTAAGGTCAAATTAGGGTTTCAAAATCAAAAAATTTGAACTTATTCAATCATTTTAACTTGATTGAAGGTAAATTGGGTCATTCAAACAAAGAAAAAACGAAAAACAAACAAATTAGAGAATCAAATATAAAGTTATCCAGTAGAATTTACGGTTGGGTTTTGGCTGAAAACCCAACCGTAATATCTTTAGAAAATTATGTGTTGAGGTTCTTTATTTACAATTGGGTTTTAAGCCCAAACCCAACCGTAACCAACCTTTGTAGCTTTCAGTTTTAAGGTCAAATTAGGGTTTCAAAATCAAAATTTTGAACTTATTCAATCATTTTAACTAGATTGAAGGTAAATTGGGTAATTCAAACAAAGAAAAAACGAAAAACAAACAAATTAGAGAATCAAATATAAAGTTATCCAGTAGAATTTACGGTTGGGTTTTGGCTGAAAACCCAACCGTAATATCCTAGGGAAATTATGTGTTGATGTTCTTTATTTACGGTTGGGTTTTAGGACAAAACCCAATCGTAACCAACCTTTGTAGCTTTCAGTTTTAAGGTCAAATTAGGGTTTCAAAATCAAAAAATTGAACTTATTCAATCATTTTAACTAGATTGAAGGTAAATTGGGTCATTCAAACAAAGAAAAAACGAAAAACAAACAAATTAGAGAATCATATTTAAAGTTATCCAGTAGAATTTACGGTTGGGTTTTGGCTAAAAACCCAACCGTAATATCCTACGGAAATTATGTGTTCTGGTAATATATTTACGGTTGGGTTTTGGATGAAAACCCAACCGTAAAACTGTAGTATTAAAATGTAACAGATTTACGGTTGTGTTTCCAGGCAAAACCCAACCGTAAACCTGCAATATTTTCATTTTTAGGTGTTACGGTTGGGTTTTGCCTAGAAGAGTCTGAGAAGAGTACAACTAAACAAATAAATTTTCACGTGCAAGTTAAATTCAAACTTCAAATCTAACTTCACATTAAAGGTACAACTAATTCACACATACAAAACAAATCCATAGACATAGAGTTAGGGAGAAGGAGGAGGGGTAGGTCGATGACTTTGACGAGCTCTTTTTTTGCTCATAACATTATGATGAGCAGCACCGCCACGAGTACGAGCTCCAGCACGACCGCCTCGAGTACGAGCACCACGTTGCGCACCCACGGCTTCATCATGTGTCTCTTCATCCGATGCTTGGGGCTCTCTTCTAGTAGTACTCGCATCTCTAGTCGCGCCTCTTGGACCGGGTCTACTCCTCTTTAAAGTCCGTTGCACATCCTCAACTTCATGATGAACCTCCCTAATCAAAGCTTGGAGTTGGTCAGGCGTCCTCACATCAATTGTGCTTAGGCATGGATTAATAGAGTCCGCCAATGCAACGGCTTTCTTTTTCTATTCACATATGAAAATAAAAGTAGGATGAGTGTTTCGTAATAAATCTTAAAAACATTAATAACAAAAATAATGTACGTACCAAATTGAAATATGCCTTCTTCCAGAAACCATCTCCTGTGTTGATTTCCAGAGTCTCAGGATCATTGTTGATGATAGTTGGATGACCAAAATGGCGATACCACTCCAAGTAATCTTCTGCAGCCTCTTTTGTGCCCGGAGAGGGAGTTAACTCATTCCTTTGGACTTGGTATTTCGGATCAGTGCGGTTATTCCAAACCGCGACTGAAGGCGTCGGCTCATAGTTTAGCACGATGTTTGGCCCTTCGATCATCGACCCATTCACACACAATTTAAACATTTCGCGTGTCACCGTTGTTTGGACGTATCCATATTGCCGGAGAGTTCGGCGGGGGTTGGACATCACGTACCCAAAAGGATGATACAAAGGGCCGTTGAAGCCTGCCACGTCCGACAATTCACGTAAATCCTCAACATGTCCATGACCCTCTATGCTAATCTTCACATAAGGGTCGAAAACAACATCATCAACCGTGAAAGCATCAATTTCTGTTCTCATCTTTGCTATGAGCACTTCTTTATATTTTGCCTGCGTCCCGGTGAAGACGAATTTCTTTCCCG